>LQRL01128927.1:6849-20164 GCA_001703475.1 Hydroides elegans | reverse complement strand
TTCCGCATTCGAACCATCTCTTAAGTTCGGTTTTTGAATTTTCAATAAAATTTGTACTTGATAATTAAGCATCAGGCACATCATCTTTCGTTAATCTAACATTTTTAAACGGGTTTATTGACGCCATTTTTGTTTGAAACACGTGTATTTCGCTTAAGATACACAATTTGTATGTTGCTGCATGCACTGCATGTCTAACCACTGCAGCAAAAGCTCAACAGCTGATTGGAGTGACGTCAATTGTTTTGAGCCGTATTAACATCACTTCTAAAATTAACAAGGAAGTATTTGTGAAACACGAAAAGGCCCCAACCGCCCCCCGATTCGAAGGGGTATTGACTATTTCGTATATGCCCGTGTTTTGGAAATTCAAAGCTTTTGGGCAATTTTGGCCGCAACTGTCAAAAGGCACATCTATACGCCAAGACCTTTCATATGATCCTATTCACATGTCTCTACGACCATCCGTTGCAAAGAAACAGCCTGGAAAAGCACAAGTTTCGAATAACCGCTATTTTGGACATTTTGGCCAAATTCGGCCATTTCTGGTGGCCGAATTTGTCTTAGAAATGTCTTAGAAAATAGAGTTTACGTTTGCTCGATTTCGGGATCTTTCCGGATATTTAAACATTAAATATTATATTATCGCTCACATGTGTGACCAGTTATGCATATATCTACCAATTTTCCTGCGTTTCGCTTGGATGGGCGCTTTTGCCGTTTGATGGAACTCATATTTTGCCCTTAGTTATTATTCATTGATTTGTGGATAGTGCTTTAAAAGCAGTTATATATATATATTTTTGCAATCGCAGATAAAGCTATTCACAGAACTTATCAAACAGCATATTCTGGGGAAAGTATTAACTTATTAAGAATATTGATCGCCGTTATTCTTCAAAACATAAATATTCCGCTCTTCTTGACCTTAATCTCACCATCAAATATAATATGAAAATCTTCATATATAACTGTTGAAGACAACCAACGACCAAATTTTTAAAAAGTGTTAATGTGGGCCTGAAATCACTTAAAACATTGAAATATTGAAATAGGCAATAAAAACTAAATCAAAAATATTTTTTTTTACAAAAAGGTGTTCCTTTTTTGTAGCTAACTGAGCTCTGAACGCTCAGCTAGGCAGCTAGAATTAGGAAAGGAACACCTTTTGTGAAAAATAAAACTTTGTAAATATGAGACAAGCGCTATTACAGTAGACACTTAGTGAATAATATATAGATGCCGCATATCAATTTTGTAAGCCTAGCTATATATCCCTGATTAAGAATTAAATGTTAAATGAATTAGAAAAAAAAAACATTTTATTTGGTAAAGGTGTTCCTATTTTTCTTGTAGCTAGTAGGCAATTTTTGAAAATTTGTTGCTAGATGAATTTTAAAAAGGAACACCTTTTTGAGGAAAACCTCGAGGGTTGCTCTTCTATATTGGATGAAAGAGAATTCAACTAAAATAAAACTATGGATATAGCATCATTAATGAAGCAAGAGCATCGTATTGCTTGTGTATATGGCCATATTTACTCGTAATTTAGTCAATAATGTCATGCTACATATCAATCTGAATATTTTTCGTCGAATTCATTTTTGAAAAAAAAATCATCATTTTTGAAAAAAAAAATCATCGACAGTTTGGAGATATATCGATTAAGTTAAAAAAAAACATTCAACTTGCTTATGCGTATTCAGTTTATAAAATGTGTTTTGAATGTCTCAAAAAGTCCAAAACTTATTGGCGATGTGCGAATTTAGAATTCAGAAATGCAAAGATAATTCATTGCAGTTCCATAAGTCGGCTCTAGAGCACTCGCTCATTTGCAAATCTCAAGCCACGCACCTGGATCGGATTCAAACCCGGGACCTTGCAATTACGAGGCGGGACCCCTACCACTAAGCTAAGGCTCCCCTTGGCTTGGATGTCGAATAAAAATAATTGCGATCTTGCGGATCATAAGAATGATGAGTAATAAGAACGGCGGTTCTCATATCCATTATTGTCATGGTAAAAGCTGACAAAAAACTACGTTATAAATATATATAAACGTAATTCTATTTGACATATTTTTTTAATGCTCGAATGTTTTTGGTTTCCACTAGTATATCTTGATAAAATGGCCAACCCATTTAAAACAGAAAAAGTGCAAAATTTTAACTATGTCTTATTGCAAACTTTTAAACTGTACATACCAAGAAGCTTGTACAAAAGATAAATTCTAACCTTTTAAAACAGATGCATATGTTCAGTTGTGAAATTCGCAAATGTTTGTTTTTTTATATAGGAAACATCTCTTTTACATATTTCTGTTGTATGAATCGTTTAGTAATATTTGATTGGATAAATAGTTAAAGTTAAAGCAAACAGATCTGTGATTTTTCTTAAATGAGTGAACTATTTTATTATTTCAACTCATGTAGAAAATATAAAAATATAATAAATGTAACTATTAAACATAAACATGAGAGTACCAATAAAAATGTTGATTCATATGAATAGTTCTCTCAACATCACTTTTATGGTAGCGATCACGAACCCCGATTAGAGATTAAGGATATAGTTTATGAAATTTACTAACATAATACTTTTTCAGAGCATGATGCACTATCGTTTTATCAACAGTAATGAAGGGCACCCTGCAACACATATTTTAAAAAGTTGTAAAATTGCCTTTAAGCAACATCACAATAACGAAAAACAACAAATTTATGGTTTTTGAACATAAATATTTTGCCAAAAGGTGCTTTTTTTCAAGCTAGCTGACCTTTTTCTCGTTTCCTAGCGAGCTTGGGCCAAAACGGAATACCGTTTTCGAAAATTAAAATGTTGACGTAAACTAAATTTGCTCTCATATTTTGCAAATACCAGTTCATTAGACAATTGCAAGTTTAATAAGCAAGTTTAATAAATTTCAATATATATTTTTTCTAACTACTTATTACAAAAATTAAGTAAGAAATGTTCCTTAAACTGCTATAATCTCCAAGCTAGATGGCATTTTTCGAAATTGCAAAGCAAGTTGGAATTTGGCGGGGAATATCTTTGTTTTTTTTGGAACAGCTCATGAGGTTCTCTGCAGTGATCAATATAACTACAATTAAGCTTCATAATCATTTTCTTTTTGAATCGAAATCATTTTTAGCAGAAAAGTCTTAGTGTTCATGGATGTCTGACGAGTGTATGCAAAAAAACATTAAATATGATGACTATAGATATTAATATTTAGTCTAAGTACATAATTAAAGTATAAAACAGCAGAATTTTACATTAATTTGTATGGATAAGCGTATTTATTTTGGATAATAAAACTAGAGAGTATTGTGTAGACAGAACACGATTGGAAAACTCATTGAATAAAATGAGGGTATGTCAATCAACACTAAAAATCGTTCGATCAATAAATTTCAGACCTTCTATAAATACATCATATTCCGTATACAATGCTTAACATCGTTCTTGACATCTTCCAATCAAAATAAATGTAAATTTATGATGAACAAGATAAAACATATCTAAATTACCATGGTCATATCAAACTACTATCATAAAAATGTAATTTAAATCACGCCATTCAATGATAAAAATTGAATTAAAAAAGTCGCACTATATATTTTTTTAACCAATGGTGTTTCAAATAATTTCTTGAAAAGCACGGTAATAAATGGTTTCATAATTATTGAAATAAAAGATATATACGAAAACATAAGAGGAAGTGGGTGGCGCCTGCCCCTACCCATGTGGTAGAAAGCCTATAACCGGAGCCATTAGGTCGCCGGATGCGAGGGGCCGGAAAGGCCGATGCAAACTTTACTTTACTTTTTTATAAGAGGATTATGTAATCATTTCCATAAGAGTATGGTAAAGTGAGAAAATAGATCTTATAATTACTTGTTTAATATTTTCATGGCGCTTTCCAAAGTTGAATCGGTAAGAAAACAGAATGCTTAATTTGAACAGATCGACTATATGCTGTATAATCGTAAATCTTAATTTTCTTTTCAGCGAATGAAGGTTTTTATATACTGCTGGTGGATTTTAACAGCAACTGCTTTGTTTGCTTTCAATTTTATATCACACGACGAAAACTACACAAACAGCACACGACCTGGCTATAGACAATACCGAAATAATCTTAGTGTCAATGAGTCATTATTAAAATTAACAAGAAAAGAACATAACAAGCACTGCATGAACTTTCCGGATATTTATTATGTGAAAATCCACAAAACTGGCAGTACCACGTTTCAAAACATATTGTATCGTCTAGGACTTGATCGCGATAAGCTATTTGCTTTATTTAAATGCCCACATGGAATGACATATCCACATGCTCCATTAGCCGAATATCTCTTTCCCCGCCCGGATATATCCGATTTCAAAGGTTATAACCTGATAACCGATCATGCAATGTACGACAATGAAGCATATAAAGCCTATATGAGCAAGGAAGCAATCAAGATAACGTTGCTACGGCACCCACTACAGCAATTAAGGTCCTCTTTTGGATTCTTTAGGCTACCAGAAAAATTCAAAATACCACTCAATCTCAATAATGGTAACGTGGTTCTGACCTTTCTACTGAATCCTGAAAAATACGACCGAACTCGAAAGAGTTTCGGATGTAAGCCGACTGTGATGTTTTCACAGACCATCAACCCACAAAGCCATCATTTGGGTCTTATTCAATACAACACAACGGATCTCAATGTCATAGATCACTTCATAAAGAGTGTGGATAAAAACATGGACTTAGTTTTAGTGTTAGAGCTGTTTGACGAATCACTGATATTACTGAAGCGTAAGTTATGTCTTTCGTTCAAGGATATATTACACTTCAGTCTCTATACTAGCAGTATTATGGGTCGAACCAACTATAACGTGTCGAGTGACGAACAAAAAGCAACCGAGCTGCACCGGCATTTGGGTGTTGCCGATTATAGACTCTATGAGTACTTCAGTGATGCGCTTAGAGTACATATCAAACAGCTAGGTCCAAGCTTTCATAATGAACTAGCTGCTTTTAATAACATAAAAGTAAAAGTGCGACATTTTTGTGAGCATAGCTGTAGCGTTTTCTCATCACTAAAACATAGCAACAACGTAACTCATGTAAGAGCGATCCTCTCGGAAAAAATCACTTTCCCATATGATGAATTCTCTGATGAATTCAGCGTCAGTTTAGCGGAATGTGCTCTCATGATGGCAGACACAAAGACTTATGACGACATACTTAAGGCCCGTCAATGGCCAAAGGCTTGTAGCGCGCATGCGTCACAAAATTCTCGCGGCGCCACCCTTAATGTCCATGAGAAATACTGTGATAAAAACGACCGTGTTGTGTTGAATTTGCCATGGACTGTGCTCAGGAATCTGTCATTTTTCCACTATGAAAAATGTATTAAGAATTTCTGACTAGCATATCAACGGGTTGTAATTATAGCAACACAGTTCTATTTAGTTTTCTTCATTCTTCTGTTTCGCCAAAACAATAAACTTGCTTTGACAAAGTGATGCACAACTTTGTGAGCAAGTATAAAAGGTTTTAAAATAATGTATTGCAATATGATGTCGAGATCTATTCACAATATTGTTTCAAAACGGATCAATATAACATATTCTCGGGTCTTTAAAATATATTTTACTTTAACGGAAGTGCCGTTGAAAAACCATTTATTCAGTTTACATAAAACACGATCATTTTATAAACCCATCGATCAATAAAGAATATTAAGAATGTAACGCTCAACCTAAATCAATATCTAATTGGAACTCGCTATGAAGGTTATGTATTTATTGAAATTGAAATAATCAGTCGCTTTGTAAAGAAACAAACACTGCGATAAAAAGCAACATAAGCATAACAGGTTTCGAATAAAAATTTCACAAATAGAGATATATTGAATTCACATTAAATATATTGGTTTAGTGCGCAATTACCTAGAGCTGTCGTTTCTGGTGTTGTTTTTTTATTTGTTTATCAGAATTATACTTAGCATGTATCTCTTTATGAATTAAATTATTCACAAGAAACATGAATGGGCTTTAATAAAATACTCGAAAAATGCGTAGGTATGCCGCTTAAATAAATGTCCCCCTTCCTTTGATATCGTAGTTGATATATCTACAATACTCATGAATGAAAAAATAAAACGCAAATTCAGATCATTTGATTATTTGTGGAATGTACAGATGAACCAACGTCAATTAAACGTTTATATATATGTATATACATGTAATATATAATACTAATATTGCAATGTCAACCTACGTATTGAATTATATATTACCTATTTATATACATTGTACAAATTATACGCTTGGAGCTTCCATTAAATTATTGAACAATACTTGATTACTAAGAAACAGTCATTTGAGCCAAAACATACACCAATATCAAGTTATTTCCCAACAATTGTTAATTAACAAAATTTTACCCGGTATATATTTCCATTATAAAAATTGAGATATGTGACTGGTACTTGTCCTGGTACTTGTGTGAGATCGAAGGTAATAGAAAATAACATTTAGTTATGCATCTATAATTCCGTGTGATAACGTAGGAGATGAAAGGTACAAGTTTTATTCTAGCGCGTATACCATCGACTGATATCCCGCAGACTAAACCTTGACAAATACGATTTTTTATATGAAATAAAATGTAGCCTTTCATAATCTTCCTTTAATGTTCTACAAAAAAAAAACATTTCTACTGTAAAATTCAGTGAATGAGAACAAAAAAACTTATAATTTCACAAAAGGGACCTGGGTAATTAAAATATCATTTAAGCATCACTCGTTCAAATCATATAACACATCACAGATAAGCATGTAGACCTTTACATACATATACATGCATCTTGATTGCAAATAAACAGCCTGTCATCACGATTCTATGTTTTTTTTTCAAAAGAGCATTGTTTCGTATTGTACAATATAGCCTACTTATGATTCTAAAAATAAAATGGCAAAAGCAACTATTTATGACTACTATTTACAGAATTCCTATTGCAAGTAAGGCAATATCACAGTTTTTGCATGCATGGCAAATGTTTACATTAATTGCAACACACAGTTTTTTTTTCCCATTGACTATTTACATTTAAATTACAATTTTATGAGTTGCAACTGTTTAAATCGTCTGCGGTAAAGCCATGTTTTTTATTTCCAATCCATACCAACTAATACCTATAAACGTAGAAATTTGTCCCAGAATTTCTCCCTGAATGGACTATATAACCTATTTCTTAATCTAATCATCTAAAACCACCAAACAATCAAAATACAAACTACACTCTCATTTGAGCAAAACCAGCAAATCAAATGATTCTTACACATAAACATGGCCTACACTGTATTTATCATACTGTCATACAAGTTATAGACGGCTTAGTAAATTTTATCTTGATTTCGACTTGACTATCTCCTGTTTAGAAGCATACAATTCCAGCTTAGAACTAAAACGTTTAAGGATATGACCAGAATTTCATGTTCTGAAGTAAGCACCTTTTCAACATGTATTAGCTAAACATGCATGCACCCCATCGGTTATATTGTAACATCAAACAATTATTCTGCTTGCTTCCCTTAAAGGTGTATTGTTGAACGACATTAGATGCAACCGGGTTCTCAGTACAATCAAAATATGTAAAGACAAATTGCGAAATACAACCATATCTTATAGAAGCCTACAAGTTAACTTGGTTCAAGATGTGGCATTGTGCAGAAATAGCAGTTCAATGTTAACAAATCACAAATTATAAATCTCAGGCAGTGAAAGATCGTTTCTTACAGGCAGATGCATAACTCTTTTCAGACACACTATTCAAAAGGCCATTTTCAACATATTCCTTATAAACATCATATGGACATAGACCATTCTTGATATATTCGCTACACCAATCCATTTCAGTCGTCACATCACGTCCATTATACATCACTTTAATAAAGTGCTCCTTATCTTTACTATACAACTCAAGCACCACCCTGGACGCAAACGGCGGCCAAACACCATCACCGAAACCAAGCGCAAACGTAAGTGGTCCAATCGTCGTGTCATGTCCCGAATACAGCACAAACTTCGTCTCACTCTCTCCTCGCGTCTGCGCATTCATGCGATCTTTGATTTCCGTTAGCAGCGGCAGGAATTTGAGCTTAAACACCTTTTGCAATGTGGCGTCTCCCGCCTGTCGCTTCCCGTTCTCGACCAGGATGTCGTGTATAGACGTGACGGCCCATGGTGCTAGGCAACGTACGTCATGTGACTCTTTGTGGGCCGGAAGTGGCTCGGCGTGGCAGACATGCGCCATAGTGGCGTCGTAGAGGTGGCTGGCGGGGGGAACGTCGCCCATACGCATGTCGAATACCTGTAGGGGTAAAATTAAGAACCAATTTTATTATTTGCTTTATTTCAAAGCAGGCAGTTTTATTTATATATTCAATAAGTGTGTTATCCTTAAGACCTAACATAAATCAATCGTTTGCTATTGTGTGTTATTTCAAGATTATATGCAATTCAATGAATATATGCTTATTATAATAATCAGATAACATTTTTTTGGATAGTTCTTTTCATGTAGGGTTTCACTACTTAAACATTTTGATAAATTGCTAATAAATATTAAATTAATTGGTTTTCATAATTGCAATTCAGTGTATTTGCTTATTACTTATTCTTAATTTCAGGTGTTATTAAATTTTCAGTTGTTATTCAAAACGCGAAGAAGAATTACCTCAGATATATGACGATTTACTTTAGACATTTCTGGTTTATCTAAGACCTCCGGAAATATCTGGTGGAAGGTGGCAGCCATGAGATCAATATCATTTTCTAAAACGCTGCATCTACAGGGCAACCCGCTTTCGGACGTGCACATGCGATTATCAGCTGCTTCTTCAATGTTCATTGTCGCCACATCAAGTTTGTCTCCAAGAAAACCATACATGAGTGCGAGTGCACTTTGGTAGCAGCGCGACCACAGAGTACTTCTAACCAACACCTGTTTATATATTTGTTTTGAATCTTTTAAACCTAATTTTTCAAAGTATCTACTTCGCATGTGTAAGCCATTGCGCACATGCTGCGCCGCGCCCGTAGGCGTCAAATCTGCGACGCCACAATGTTCTTTATTAGGAAACACGTCATAATCGGAAAACGTGTCGGTTTTGTCTCGTTTGCCCTGTTGTGACGTCATGTGTTTCTTGAATGACGTCATAATGGGCATAAACCGCGTCTCCTCCTTGTCGATGGTACAGGGCATGTGCATGCGATCGTAGTTGCGAATACCGTGCATGCTATGACGGTCACCGTGACGAATGACCACGTGGACGGACTCGAGTTTGTAGCCATCAGTGGCGTGTTTGCCTGCAATTCAACAAGTTTTAGAGATAAACTGATTGGTATCGATTTTTATGCATGGATATGTGTATTGTTTTTAAGTTCCGTGAAAACTTTTAAACGGTTAATATTTGAATCTATTTGGCAAAGACATTGTCCTTAAAAGTTAAGCTTGTTTTTGAATGCAGAAGCATATTTTATTTTGCATCACATGGAAATCTTATGGTTATTAAGATAAATTTATTTTACATTTCATAACGCACTCTTTTAATATCACATCTATTACGTTAACAACCCAATAAGTAATTAATACAAAGAAAAAAAAACCCATCAGCTAGTCTTCGAGCTATTTCATTATCACGTTACTATACATTGTATTTCATGTCAGGCATCTTCCAGTGCGAGGGGTTTTTCAAACGTCGCTACAATCGCACCGTTACATACTTATCTCTAGACCTCTTACAGGAATTTAAACGACAGACGTTGCAACATCATGTAGTATACCCAGTCTACACTATCAATATTTCACATTTAAGTAGACATATAATGTGTTATCAAATTTTACTATATATTCCAAGGAGTGTGGGTCTAACATAGCCTACCTTCAACACCACCATGGCCTGCACCAAGAGCATTGCAATACTCTAGCACACGGAAGACACCCCTGTCATGCAGGTAGCCTAAGCCACATGGTCGTTCGTGCATAAAAGCTGTAACAACACGGTGATAATTATTAATGTAAACAATTTTCACGAGGTTTTCTTTAGATAAAGGACGTTCATAGCCATATATTTACAACAATTGAAAAATAGAAAAAAGTAGCGAATCATTAAGAGTTCGTATCTCGAATGTAGGAAAAAAATTATAACCGGTGTATCAAGCCCAGTTTTCAAGAATTCGATATACCATCTGTTTTGTTTTTGTTTTAATGTCAGTAGTCCGTTTAAAAAGAAATTTTGATCAACTATCGCATCGGACATCCCCTCTTTGAACCTTGCTTTAAAATATGGTATAAGTGTGTTGGTTGACTTAATGACTAGCCATTAGAAACTAGGCTAAAAAAGCAAATTTTAATACCAGAATAATGTGCTGATAAATGGTGTTCCAGCGTTTTAAGAGTATTTTGCTATTTCATCATTTTAAATCTAGTATAATAAGCAAGCTTTTGAAATGCCAATATAAGCTGTATTTTCAATAAAGGTAGATTTTGTGTTGTCTTAAAAACAGAGGTTTTAGCACTATAATGCATGCATTTATACAGTCTTTCGCATAAACAACAGCAAGGTCAATTTGTAAATCATCACACCGCATGGGACACTGTATTGCAAAGACTTATGAGTCATCTAGCCACTGACTACCTACTTGCTTGAAAACTCAAAACAAATCATCCAACAGTTGATATTTCACAACTCTGTGAAATTTGCATACGTAGCTATCTTTTTTTGCACGCCAATCAGTTTTTTTTTTCAGATTTCGTTTTCAGTTCGAGATATTTGAGACAATCAACTAAGTTGTTTGGACGCTTATAAAAAACAAACAATGATATGTTCAACGATTAAAATCTGGATAAACATATGGAGTTACTCGAATAAGGTAAGTTTTCCCTGTATATAGATTTCATCATATTTGTAAAGCTCATAAGCGGTCAATCGTCGCCCAAGTGACGTATTTCAACGACTCAACAGGTTTTGAAAAATTATATATTTCTTAATCACTTAAATGCTAAGATAGAAATCATATCATTTCTCAGGGGTGTACTTTAGCGGTCGCGCGGTCGCCATTGCGACTAACCTTTTGGCCATGCGTGCCGCGCGACTAACTTTGAAAAGTTAGTCGCGCGGCACGCGACTAACTTTTTCGCGTTCTTTAGTCATCTTATGATATTAACAGTCAAATAAGAAATTGACGTGTTTCAAATTATCTTTCTAATCATTGTTCTATTTTACGCTCGCGCCTTCGGCGCCCGCATTACTTAAATGATTCTGATGAATAAGAAGACGATTTTAAATGATAAATTTGACTTTACATTAATCATTTGGTTTATACATTTGCTCAATTCACGGTTTTACTGCAGGGTTTTTGGACAAACCATAAATGTATCTTAATTGATTTAAGACCTATGGTGAGGGCTATAGGTAACCTTTATATAGTACTCATTTTAATGGAATTAATACCCAGGCTATTTTTTCGGCTCGCGCCTACGGTGCTCGCATTTTAAATATGTTGGAAATATGTAATTTACCAGCCTGTCCTATATTGAGATAAATGTAAGCAAGGTACATCCCTTATGTTTTGTTTTATATAAGAAATACGTCATGACAGGCCGCGCGACTAACTTTTCCCTCGCGCGACTAACTTTTTAAAGCCAGTCGCGCGGGCGCGACTGGAATTTTTACTTAAGGTACACCCCTGATTTCTAAATGCCTTGCATGTTTCATCTGAAAGTTGTGTGGACTATTTCATAACCCTTCACATGGGATGAACGTACGACTTCAAATCAACGTGGGCGCAACGTCCTTTCCTTGAACTTGGTGACACACTACCTTTATATGAGTCCTAATTAGAGCGTCCCCACGACATCGGAGGGCGTATTGTTAGTTTTTATCAAACTTTTTTTTTTGTTCGTTTCAGAATGAGGAGTTAATAAACTGGAATCTATGGGTATCAAAACATTACTGTTGGATACAACGAACGCCCTTTTCGGAACGATTCACTTCCTGATTCCATCGAAATTTTATCAATTTGAAGATTGAGTTTGAGAGCAAGGGATAGAGATAGGAAAAGAGAGAAGAATAAGAGAGAAGCGACGGCAAGCGACGGAGAGAGAGAGAGGCGTCGGCAACATAATTCAATTAGAAATCCTAATAAATTTAACTCTTTATTGAGATAAAATTGTGGTAAAACATTATTAATGTTCTATATAAAAGTTCTTTTGTAAGATAATTTATTAATAAGTCAAAAACAAATGTCTTAAATTTTCAAATATGAAGCAAAAATGTGCGATGTAGATTTCCATTGTTAGTAGTAATTCCAGCAACATTAATCTGTTATAGTTCCTTCATGGCTCTTATCTTATTAATGGGGAAAAAGGATGTACACTTTGAATATTAAAAGAAACTGTCTTCAGCGTACTAAAAGTCAATTAGTGGCTCTTGTGTGGTTATTTGTGGCGTATACGTGCATTAGGCATTCAGACTTTTATTGTGTATATAACCTTGGAGCATAACGCATTAAGGATCTCATTAAGTATACATTTACTAGGGGTGTGACGGTTCGCCAATCCGTCGGTTCGGTTCGGTTCGGTTCGGTACAGCAAAAGACCTCGGTTCGGTTCGGTTTTTTGACGGTTTTTTTTTCATAAAGGCCTTTATATTGACTATTCAAATAAATGACGCCCTTGTTATAAACCAGTTAAGGTTCAACTCCTGTAAACTATTAATAACATATAACTTGTTTGCTAAGTGGCACATGCGATATAAACCAATTTGAATTATGCACAAATAAACTCCTGTTCATATTATATGTTAATAAAAATAATCACATTGAATATACATATATTATGAAATATTTATAGAATGATATATAACATATAATATTATAAATATTTTTGCATGGTTAAGGCAGTATGCAGGGCAATAATACCCGGGCAATATCACAATATCACATTGCCCGGTAATGGCGGCAGTAAACATTTCCGAGTTTGAGCAATAATGTTCATGTTATAAAAGGAAAAAAATCCTTAGTGTCAAAAATAACATGGTTATTGACCCTCAGGATAGAAAAAAAGTAATGCCCGCGCCCTTCGGGCTTAGGCATTACCATTTTCTTCCCTCAGATCAATAACCATGTTGTTATGGAGATTTCGGATATTATTCCTATTTTATTGCATGGTTGAAGCATTTTACAGGGAATAACCACCCGGTCATTATCTTTTGTGATAATGCCCGGGTGCGTAGTAATTGTATAATA
>LQRL01128925.1:45511-65865 GCA_001703475.1 Hydroides elegans | reverse complement strand
AAAATGAAATGATCGGGAATTGAAAAACGAAATAAGTAAACATATGTATTAACAAACTGAATGAAAATTGGCCATCATTTTTTTTTGTTAATATATTTTTATTTGCGTGGCGGTGAGATTTAGTTGCTATGTGCTTGTCTTAAATTACAATGCAAAATGCAATTAGTGTCTTATGAATAACCATTTCATTATATGCATATTTATAGCTTTACAAATAGGAAGACCCAACGTCAATTTTCTTTATAAACAATAACTCACATTTTCATAATGTGAAAAGATATAGAACGAGTCGACACGGGTTTATTTGTAAACGTGACCTACTGTTCCTATAGAAATACAATTGTTTCCTCAATCAACATCTCTCAACATCTAAGGTGATAATTTTACTCATGGTTTACAGATTCTCTACACACAAACACTGCGACGCTGTGAGAAGCCCAATATCTAATTAGCACGCCGCCACACGAAAGACGAGACCGGTTGGGCAATATACTTTAAACCAAGGTAAAAATTATTGAAGATTTGGAAGATATTTTTATCAGTCGAATTGAGGTAGTGGGAAAATGTGGAAACTGTAACAAATACCCCTTCCCTTTTTTGAGAATTAAGGTCATATGGGGTTCTCATTGACAGCGCCCTATAAGCAACGAGCACGTTCCCTCTTTTGGAGTATAAAATCTAGAAGTTGAAAACGTTATTTGTAACCGACAAAAGGCACTATTTTTTTTAACGTTTTACTAACACAAACATGTCACATGGGACGTTGCCACATTACCAACCCTTGTATTCACTGAGCATGAAGTCTCTAGACATCACACCATTAAACTAAAATCTATTCCTTTCAACATTGAAACCCTTTTTTGATACCTGGATTGCCATTAGTTTAAATCTGACCAACGAACGTATCATCAACGTTTTAATGACGCGTTGCTACGTCACAGCGCCACAAGGGTTTTTAAGGCAGTGCCACATCTGAAAAAAACATCACATCTCACTGAGCATCATGGCTTACATATGAATAATGTTATACCAAACTTCATTTATTCACAATTATGAAACATACGTATTTGCAACGTCCTAGCTACGCCAATGCGTCACATGGGATCTCTCAAAGAAAGTGCCACAAAAACAACGGGCACATTTCTTTAATTGTGCATCAAACCTACAAATCGCATAACCTGTTACCTATCTGCATTCATAGGTAAAATGCCATATTTTCAACGTCTTAACGACCTCAGATCGCCACAAGGGGTTCTTAAAGACAGTGCCACCTAGAGCAACCCGTACATTCCCTCTCACTGAGTAGCTGTAGCATCGGGCGAGCTGGGTGCGCGTTAATTGTCACCACGGAGACAAACAACACCAAGAGTTGAGTGGCCGAAACAGATCACAGAGAAAGAAAAACACGAGGGATTTTAGTGCATAGTTATGTTGAATATATAAAGTGCGTATTTGCAATATAAAAAAGTGCATGAGGCAACCATCCTTGTCACATGATATTACCACCAAGAGTTGAGTGGCCGAGGGAGATTACAGAGAAAAGAAAAGCACATGGGATTTTTGTGCACAAACATACTAATTTAATTCAGCATTTAATTGCAGAGCGAAATTAAATGTTAGACATACAGCCTTGTCGCCAAACACCACGACTCAAATAACTGAGGCGTGATAAGAGAGAACAAAACACAAGCACAAGTTGGTTTATTCATACACAAATGTGACACCCATGTAAAGCTCATATATGTATTGATTATTTGATATTTAATCATGAATATGTCCAATGACTTCTTATCCATGTCAACTGACAAAAACGATCCTTGATTCAAATCACGAACAAAGTATCGGTAAAAAATAAAGCAATCAGATGCATCACGCAATGTAACTAACCATGTCAATGAAGTTTGAAATGGTCCTTTTAAAGCAACAAAATCCAACTTAGCCCCTTTTATGCACTGAGCCCTTTAGTTACAGACGGCAGAGCTTTTTGACTCACAGAGGAACATAAAGCTCTATTTCCGTTAGACGACGCAGACACATGATTCTTGGTTGTGGTTGAAAGGGGGTGTGGCATTTCGGAGCGAATGTGATAGTCGGTCAAAAAGAAAGAAAAAGAAGAAGAAAAAACGAGTTGCTCTCATATTTATGGTACCCGAAACAAGTTGCTTAACGTTTGTCTGGTTAAGACTGTCAGGAATCCACGGATAGAAATTGGCGTTTGGTATTGTAGACCTCTTGCAAAGGCGAAAAACACCCTAAACACTATGTGTTTCGTTGCTCAAACTGATACCGACTTACTAAAATATACGGAAAAGGTTTTTGTGTGTGTTCTTTAGTTGAATTGAGTGTCGCATTGTCGACCCGATGCGTTTTTGGTAGGAGAAGAAGAGGTTTACTGAGTAACATTGAAGCTAATTAAAGCTATGATAGGCTTTTACTTACTGGAATACATGGATAGACTCATAAATCTTGATGTGTAGTTGAAAAATGCGGCGTACCCCACTGTTGTCATCAGTAGTAAACATTGCCAAAGTTGTGTTTTTAAATAATCAGATACAATTAGTCATATATGGATAATACAGACAAATACTTATTGGTAGAGCCCACCATGAATATAACGGATAATATATGTATAATACAAATAAATAATTAATTACTATCAGCCTATTTGATGAGGGAGGTTGGCATCACACACACATTGCAACTGTGAAAGGGTGGATATATCACATGGATATATTCTGTGTTTGCGACACGCCTATAGTCATATGGTACATTAAGACTCTTGATATGTCTAGTTCATATAATGTATATATGGTTGTGACTATGGAACAAAGCTTTGATGAGTGGTCGTACCTGTGTGACAATAGATGGAGTACAATGTAAGCACTTCAGTCGCTAATGGAAAATGAGGAAATTGCAAAATGAGGAGAAAGCATAGAAATGAGGAAATTGTTGGATATGTGACAAGTAAATATGCAAGTGCAAACGGGTAAAGTGGTTGATGGGTGATTATTAAATTTTCATCTTTGGAAGTACTTGGATATCAAACATCATTATCGCAATATTGATTTATTTTGTGAATCGTTAATATATTCAGCACGAATTCTGGATATTTTTTTCTTAGATGCTATTGCAAACTGTTGCAATATAATTGCTTATAATACATGACAGTTTAAACTCATATTCGATTTAAAAAGAAACAATGAGAGACCATTCACATGAGTAATATGAAAAGTAAAACAATACAACACAATTCTGCAAAAAAGGACATTTAACAAATGATAAATGGCTGTGTTTTCAAGTAAATATGATTACACATAAATAGAAAAGGAGTGGCAAATGGAGTAAATTGCATCACAGCTGCAAAGCTGTAAAAACTGTCAATTATTTACCTATTTATTACACTGATTAGCATGATGAAATCAGAATTACTGCACCCTCGGCGCTTGTATTAAGATAAATAGTACCGGGTCGTAAAGATTACAGCGATCTAATTAACCCGGTTTGAGTCACTGGGATATGAAGGATTAACGTAACCGGATATAGTAAAAATTAAATGTAATTCGTTGATGCATTTTGTGATTGCAAAGTTTCGAATATACCTTTTATGCATTACTCAGTGTAACGGTTGCGAGTAAAACCCCATAAGGTGGTTTAAAGTTAGTTTACGCATAAAACAAGTGGATAAATGTCGCTTTCATCGCTCCATATTCATGGAATATGAACTGGAAGTGTCAATTTAAGCCATTGAATAAATGCTTTTGAAAACAAAGAGTGACCACCAGAAATGTAAAACTAATTTTACGGAGGATAAAAACATGTAACAGCAGGATTAACATCAACAAAAAAAACTAAAATACAACGAGATGCTTTTCAATAAAAGCAACAACAACACACAAGTCACCCTAGCCGACATGTTAGAATTCAAATGACGGATTAAAACATGTGACGATAAACAAAAAGTAAATGTTATTAGGTGAACAAATTACGCATAAAAATGTGACAAAACCTTGATCACATAAAACCCAAAAACAAAATAACGAAATGTTATTGAAAAAACACCACGAAATCACATAATCCATCATGTTTTATTTAGGTTATAGATGAAACATGTGCAATATTCTCTAATTGCAAACCTAGGAACACAACGAAATGCTGTTGGATAAAAACACCACCGGAAACACATCCACGTCACGTGACCAACGCCAAATTGGCGGCGGTGGACCACGTGATGATAACAACGAATTTAACCAATCAGAATCGACAACATCCACTGTACGCATTGTGGTGCTGGGCGCCAAGGGCGTCGGTAAGACATCGCTCATCGAACAATTTGTGCACCATCAGTTCTCGAACCACTACAAGGCGACGCGCCATAAACGCTTGTACTATCCATCGATCTTCCTCAACGAACACACATATCACGCACAAGTCATCGATTTACCGCCGTTACCATATTTTCCCGCCGATTCCATTTGCGAATGGAGCGAATTCCGCGGCTACGGACTACGCAGCGCTACGGCGTTCGTGCTCGTGTTCGATATCACGAGCGAGGACAGTTTCCGCCACGCACGCATGCTCAGAGACCAGCTCATCGATAGTTCCGTCAACGAAAGCGCACCGCTGATTGTTGTCGCGAATAAGTGCGATTGCGATTGCGAACAGCGAGTAGCGGCGGCGCGGCGCGATTTAGCGAATACGGTGCGTAAACAGTGGCGATGTACGTATTTGGAAGTGAGCGCTAAGCATAATTATCACGTGGTGACTGTGTTTAAGGAAGTGATGCGTTTGATTGACAGCGGCGAAGTGATACATAAACCCGCTGCGGTGCGAATGCAGGATGCATTAAGACGGAAGAGCTGTGTGATTCTATAGGTTGTTACATAGGTGTGATACATTGTTATATGTAAAAAGAATGCGTTTAGTTTATTAATTTCATGCATGAAGGAAACGATTCAATTGGTTGTTTTTTTTTTAATGCTCATGGCTTTGTTGTTGCTGCCGACTATATGTTGCAAAACTATGCGTGAATAGGTTTCAAATAGAGTCTCTAATGTTTTGTTTTATATTTAATAAAGATAATATCACATTTTTTCTTTGTGACTCATTTTTTATGCTAATTTGAAATTGTCTGTTTACAAATCATTTGAAAGATAAGACATATTGTATGTTATCTATTTGTTAATAAAGCAATGTGTGATATGAATTACAATGATCTATAAATATGCGAGTTGTTATAAATCGAGCTTTGAACCGTAAAGAAGCGCAAATGTCGATGCTACATGATCTAACGTTATCGCATCGTCTCTTATCGAAATACCAAATTGTTATATTTATTACGTTGAAGCATCAGTTGAAAAAAATGAGTGAAAGGGTATATGTTTATTGTCAAAATAAGGGGCGCTTTGGACAGTATTTGTTTTAATCCCAAGGAGAATGTTTACATAAAATCAAATTATAACACGAACACACTATATAAACACGGAACGCCTCATTTGGTTAAAATGGTAATCGAAATCGAAATCATTTGGTTAAAATGGTAATCGAAATCTGTGCCAAATGCAGGCGCGGATCTAGAAAATATTGAACCTGGGGGCGTGCGCCGGGTGATTTATATGGTAAATCCGCGCCTGAAATGTACTTTCTTCCTTATGGATTTATGCATATTCAAGCAAAAACAGATCTAAATTGAATTTGAAATTCCATATGAACCATGTATTCATTGGCTATTTCGTTATCTTATTGGAGAATCATGCATTGTATAATGTATTTTAAAGACATTAAAAGAATGTTAAGTCGCACACTTGTGTTTTCATCACTTCATTATCAAGCAAATCCCCCAGTATGGTAAACAAAACATCAATTGCAGTTTATACACAATTATTATCATAACCCTACCATCCTGTACACTATATTACTCCTAATGCTTAGGACACACTAGCGCTTTTATTCTTTGACGGGATCGCGGATTGGAAAATCACAATGGTGTGGCCACCCTCCGTCCCGGATATCGGCGACGATCGGCGACGCATTTCTCCCGATCCAACATGTCAGATCGCAGATGTCGGCGATCCCGTCGTTGACTCAAATCGCTAGTGTGTCCTATATTAAACATCATCTTTTTGCGATGAACGGAGCGTATCTATTCTACTCATCACCCTGAGTAATGCGATCGAAACCAAATATTAAGTGAAAAGGCATCAGCAGTCAAGTACCCATGGTTCATAAATAAAAACAAGAAAAATAAATAAGCTCCAACTGTAACCAGATCTTTTAAAAAGCATATGCAATGCAATACATGATCACGTGTATGTAATGGAAACATAAAAATATATACTTTCCATTAATTATCATGTTTCCAAGAAATTATCTCCTCCCTGAATACTCAAGAAAGTCGTGACTCCTAACACGGTTTTAATTTCCAGCACAAAAGTAGATTTAAAAAGGATATTTTTTCATGTACATATCGTTACTATCTAATTAACGGGTATCTTATATGTGTGTCGAATGTAACAATTTTAAGAGGAAACAGTATTCTGCAACTTATCGCTATTGCGATATGAATTCGATATCTTGTCACCATACTTTCGGTTTTATATAAGTTGATATCTTTTTACAACAGTTAGTGTTTCTTTCATACTCAGTAAATGTCATTTCAGAGGTCAATGAAGATCTGGAGTTTTGTTTTCAATGAGCAAATCAACCTCAACATGTATCGTGTTCATCTTTGTTTTCGCCCTAAATATTGATGAAAGAACAACTTCTTATTGTCATACAAGTGTATTTCGAAAAACAAACTCAGTGCATTTACCTGCTTTAATGTGTAAGCGTTTATATGGTATAAATCTTCAATTTGTCACATCCACCTTATCGTGGCGGAATCAAAGAATAATCAAATAAAGGAACAGATCCAACATGATTAAATCTAAAGGCATATAAATTATTCATTATCAAATCTTGTTAAAGAATGAACAATTGCGACACAATTCATTCAACAAACAGTGACTCCTGACCCGTTTCAAAAGCCCTTGTGAAATTCAACTGTATACGACCAGATCTCTAAAGGAAAATTATGACAAAAAATAAACGTTTTGAACGATAAAGTACATCGATATTGTATGGACTTGATTAATCATTTTTAAAGATACCATTATAAGACAATTCCTCCCAAGTATAAAACGAAATGCATGTTGAAAAGGCATTTGTTTGCACGAATGAAAGTTAGCGTACGATAGCGAATGATAGCTAAACGCGGCCAAAAAAGAAACTTACCACTAGGTATTTTTGAAATATATCAAATAATATTCCATGTGTAATAAGTATTTTTAAATTTTATTGAAGCTTGATATCTCTTCTATATTTGGGTGAAATTTCGTTAGTTTTTATAAACAAATAAAGAAGCTTTCATAGGTTAAACAACAGTGGTGTCGATTTCAAAAGTTGCAAATCCTCTATTTTAGGTTCAGGTTCTGCATAAATTATGACATGACTTGACCAGTGAACGCACGCCTCACAGCAGTAAACCGCATATCCCTTATATGGCACTGTGTTGTCTCATGGAATACTTTAACACTTTCAAGCAGACTTTATGCAGGACTCTAACTTAAAACAGAGGATTTGCAACTTTTGAAATCGACACCACTGTTGTTTAACCTATGATAGCTGCTTTACTCGGGCATGCATACTAACGAAATTACACATAAATATAGAAGATATATCAAGCTTCAATATGATATAAAAATAACTAATACCCATGGAATATTATTTGATATATTTGAAAAATACCTAGTGGTAAATTTCTTTTTTGGCCGAGTTTAGCATTGTGCATGCATTCGTTTTTTCTTAGAAAAAAAATATTTATATTCAGTAATTTCGTTTGGGGTTTAGAAAATCATTTTTAATTTGTTCTATCAACATGAATTCAAAATACCATGATCTTTACTGCAAAATGATAATCAGACAACCCTTTACAAAACAGTACTGATATTAGAGACTACATTAATCTTCAGAGGGGGTCACGCTAAGATGCTATGTGTGAGCTGCTATAAGCGCTAGCTGCGACGATATGAGATTTCGGGGCATCGGGGGTGAGTGTGATATTGCCTGGTGGTTGGGAGGAAAGGGAACGGGAGAATTATTGATAAAATTCCATCGGTGCCTTTCCGTAGCCTAGCACTCCATAAGCATGTCCCACTTAGCGACAAGTCCCCTGCAGAAATGTTCTTCGTAGTGAAGACACAATACTTTTTAATGCAAAGTTGAGCACCAGTTGAATGCTCAGTAGACTGAATTTAAGCATTTTTAACTATAGTGAATTCAAGAATTAATCATTTCTACATTTTCAACATATCTCACATTATGCATTAAATTTTTAATATTTTAAGGTCAAAAGTGTCTTAAGAAAGGGCTGAATTTTGTATTTTGCAATCATTCAACATTAAACCATCAATAAACGTTTAAGTAAATGACTCTGGTTAGATTTTTAGCCCAACGTTTACGTGCGTCAACATATTCACATGCGTCGCAACAACCCATATACCCCAATCCAGGAAGTGGCGGTATCAGGTTAGCGACAAATCACGAGGAAATCAAATTTGTTGTTTATCACGCTGCTAGTCAGGGTGGCTGGTTATAGTTTTGGCGACTGGCGGGAGGGCGGTGAGAGTAGATTTACCAATCGCCTTAATTCGAAGTATTGATCGTCTGTCTTTCCTTTTCCTTATTTCTCTGGCACCGTCGCCAAGGGGGCTTCTATAGCACTGTGGTGCTTAACACATTCATTCATTGCGTCTCTCTCGCCCCCTTTCATTGCTAACGTGCTGAGCATGTAAAATGTTCCTGAATCTTATGGCAGTGTTGTGGTGGCAAAGGAGATTTTCTTTTGATGTCGCATCCTTTCTTTTTTTTTGGGGGGGAGGGGGGGGGGTAGGTGAGGGGAACTTTCTTGGCAACATGTTCTTTTCCGAAGCGACGTCGAAGTTATATCAAAATAGATATTAGTTATATATAAAGTTATATGCATTAGGCCGTACTTGTGCTAATGGAACTCAAAAATCATGCCAAAAAGCCAGCTTTTTGCGTGAGCAGAAGGGATGAGTTGCTGTGTTTTAAACAGAAGTGACTTTTATTTTCGGGCTTTTCTTTGTTTGTTTTTGCGTCAACGCGGACTTAGAATGACACCATTAAGCTGACAATATCACCAAGAAATTAGAGGTTGTTCATATTGTGGGATATTTAGAACTTCGTGGAAAACAGTTTCATCTTCTGTCCATGTGAAGAGTACTCAAGAACTAATAGGTCATAGCTACTAATTGCACTGGGTTCGTGATGAAAATTTATCCAGGTCTGGTAGAAAACCCTGATTATAGCGAGACTAATTGCAACTAAACCTTTAAAAAGAGCAACACGTAATTTAGCGCTTGGTTATAATCATGAAGAAAGGTTCAACGAAACACCAGGAATGTTAACATGTATTTGCAAAAGTGTTGCACTTTTTAGATCTGAGAAGTCGAAGATATTCTTTGAAACGAAATGAAAAGCCACATGACTTTAGGCCATGGCACTGCGACTTCGTATTTGTAGGGATTCGCCACCTTGCCTTAATCGATGATTCGAGTAATCGGCGCGTGAAAAGCTGTGGAAAGGTGCGCGGATAAGGGAAAGTGAGGACACGTTCTAAACCTGTGATTAATGGCAGCTTTATATCAGTATACATGTATAGCTACTGTCTCTATACGAGCGACACTTTTAAATTGAACTAGTTGGTTGTTTTAGAAATGCAAACACATTCATTTAATTAGTGAACAACGAGATGTATTAATGACGGCATGCTAAAATGTTGATATTTCAGAAATGAAAGTTACATTTTACACGTAAAAGATTGATTTACTCATTATCGTACTTTGTTACCCTGTAAAACAGAACAATTTTCATATTTTTTTTCGATTGTAAAAAGTGAAAATCTCATGATTGCCATTCCCTAAGTAGGATCATTGGAAAGTATATACTACGTGCCCTGTGTAAACACGATTCTTAGCACAATCAAGACCCATATTATCGCAAAGAAAACGAAAAAAAATCATTAAGGTTATCACACCTTCATGCCTATATTGAAAACCGTATCGAATGTCCGAAAGAAAGAAATCGATGTCCAACGGACACTTAGGGGAATCTTATTGCTAACCTAACATTTGTTGTTTAATTTTGCTTATTTTTGAAATGTTCCATGCGTTAAACACGGCACAAACTCAGTAAAGCAATCATAATATCGCAAAGAAAAGAAAAATCATTAAGGTTATCACACATTCATGCCTATATTGAAAAAGGCACTGAAGGTCCGAAGAAAGAAATCGATGTCCGATGGACACTTAGGGGACACTTGGGTGATATCACGTTATCGCGGGAAGAGCGACAGTTATGATGATTCAACAAATACAGCTGATGGCATTCTCGAGATTAGGGGGGGGGAGTGGACAGGAGCACGATGGGGGCGGTTGGGGTGGTTGAGTTGTTACTGATCAAAGGCCGACAAACGGTTTTCGACAGGCTTGGAACAACATAAGGACGCATGTTACGGATCCCCCGGTTTGATGCAATAAATCATATCTAAAATTTCATTTGCACCCAATCAGCGATTACGCATTAAACTGTGTTTCCAGGTTGATATTTTCTAAGTGAGTCCCTCGGATGGGCAGAACAAATAGAAGGGTGGTGACCTTAAGGGGGGATGTGGTTGGTTCGACTCTTGATTGGAGGTCATCTGAAGATTACAAGCCATAAATCACTTTCATTTCCTTAGATTAGTAACCGATTGATATGATGCTAGATTTGTTGTGATTTGCAACATTCCTACGAATTGGAACATTACCTTTGCAAGACTAATCTTCCATTCTAACTGAGATGCTGAGTTCGGTATTTCATTTTCCCTTTATTCAATAGTGGTCCGTTTTCCATGCATTAAGTGAATGGAATATTGAGGTAGTGGTCAAATGCCTAAGCGATCGTGTCCTTGGGGCGAAATAGTCTATTACTGGAAATCAATTCAGATCTGATGTCCCCTGTGTTCCATTCCTAACGAGGTACGTTGTGGCAACGTCGCCTAAAATTTCTCAACGTCAATGCAGGAATGCATATTTGGTGGAACCCATCACAAGACGTTTTGATTTGGGGTGACGTTCTGCTATCTGGGGTGTGAGGAATCCTCACAGCACTCAACAGTATCCACCTCAATATTGGATTACTTCCTAAATGTTGTCCTCAACGCTTAAGTGTATCAAGTGCATCCTTTTATTCTTTCAAAAAAGAAATATGGCATGAATAATTTTGTTTTGAATCTGCGAGACATTTATTATAGCATACCATAACTTATGTGTAGATTCTTTTCGAAATAATAGACGCAACTATTAATTAATATTGAAAGAGATTTAATTGAGAAATAAAACACATAGAAGGCTACATACATTAATTGACAACATTCACATATATCACATTGCGAGACTTGCAGGAAACGTGTTGTTTTCGTTGTCTTGGCTCCTGTCATTTTATCAAATTCCCTTATAATTGAGTTTTTTACTTAAGCTATGATGTCTAAATGGAAAAAAACACAGTGACATGTCAATCTCAATAAAGTCATAGGTCATTGAATTCAATACCAAAATCTATTTTACTAGCATTGTTGTTTAACATCACTGGGTTACTCAGTAACCTAAGCAGTAGAAGAGAATGTTTATGTTGTTTTCCTAACACCAACGTATAGAATCTACTTCATACCCTTTGTATGGTTAAAGGGTAGTTAACGATAATAAGACACAAACTGCCTTTAGAATTGAATAACAAAATCCGAATACAATGCAATAAGATGTTGACAACTCGCAAAAAAATAATTATGAGGCACTAAATCCAAAATAATCAATAATCGATGTCTCATCCATTTCCAATATTCTAAACATCGTTAACTACCCTTTAGTTAACGATAATTAGACACAATCTGCCTTTAGAATTTAATAACAAAATCCGAATACAATGCAATAACATGTTGACAACTCGCAACAAAATAATTATGAGGCACTAAATCCAAAATATTCAATAATCGATGTCTCATCCATTTCCAATATTCTAAACAAAAACAAAACAAAGACAACACCCATTAATAAAACTGAAAGGACACATCATTAAAGATGGTTTATCGGAGAAAAACAGCAATTACTTTTATTTAGAAAAGCTCTTTAGATTCGACGATGGTTTTACCAGAAATCAATGGTTCTGTCTTTGATGAGCACCGTTCGGTACCTTTAATCACAATGTACAGACATCTCCCGTTTGGCTGAGTAGAGCCTTCTAATAAAAGTAATGACTAAATGCGTGGATTCAGTATAATAGTAATGAAAAGTCGTAAGTCGTTTATCGTTTCGCGCCGAGTCAGGATATTATAAACATTTAAATTATCACATCATTGTTATAAGCTGCAATCACATAATGTGACATATCCCACTCGACAAGGTGTTATACGTCGCGGACGTAGTAAAGACGTTGCATCGACGTCGCCTCTGGGTAGGACGTAAGAATTACGTTCTTCGGACGCCTGGACGTAATCTTAATTAATATAACTCTTTGCAGACATGGTTCCAAGTATTAGCTTATCAAATAAACGTTGTTAATCCGGGTGTAATTATGTGTAAAATTACCAAAGAAATATCAATATCAAAACGAAAAAAAAACGAGCGCTATCTAAAAGCTGTGCTTTACAAAATGTGTTTGTGTTGAACCAAACCAAATCGGTTTCAAAATAACTTATTTCAGTTGAACGGTGCTAAATGCAAAAACGACATTTTATAACAAATCAAACAATTTTCAGCGTTTGATGTAATATATCATATATGTTGATAACTTGAATATCATACAATGGTCTCCGCCTATGTCCATCCATCAGCGGGACTAAACCATTGGAGTGGGGCTTATTCTAGGCGGGGGTGGGGGGTTTCTCGGATTCGGCTCTCAAACCGAGGTTATCAGAGCCTGATATCACTTTTATTTCACTCGATTATTGATATCAACGGAGCGCTATGATATTAAATGATTATTCTTATTGTCAATTACTTTTTCTAACAATGTCAAGACAACCCTTGCTGGACTAATGTGACATTCCAACCGAGATGCTGAACTTAGCATTTCATTTCCCTTCATTCAACAATGGTCCGGTTTTCATGCATGAGGGGGAACGAATAAATTGAGGCAGTGGTCAAGTGACTAAGCGATCGTGTCCTTGGGGCGAAATAGTCTATTACTGGAATTCAATTCAGATCACTTTGATGGCCCATGTGCTACATACCCAGCAAGTAACGATGTTGTAACGTCACAGCGTGTGTGTATGGTTGGATTTGTCATTAGGTGGTCATGCATGTCCGGGGCGGATCTAGTAAATGTTGTAAGGGAGGGGAAAGGGGGCATTGTCCCCATTAAAAAATCCAATGTGTGTTTTTTTGGCAAGTAAGACAAGGCAAAGCTCCCATAAAACGTCACAGCGTCAATGTATGGAGTTCGGGTTTTGGTTGCATAAACTTATGCGTATGTTAGTCAATGTATCATCTACGTAAACGTCATTGTTTGCGTGGCATATTTTAAGCAATTTTGCGTATGAATAATTGAAACGTATATGCTATCATGTTGCTATGACGTAAAAGAAGAAATATTATATCCGGAAACATATTTGGGTGACCCAATCACGCAACGTTTAGACGTTTGGTGAGGTAATGCTATCTGGGGTGTAAGGATTTCACCGTACGGCACATATATGAGCAGTCATTGTTAGATCCGCCTCTGTATGGATATGCTCCAATGAATTTTAAATGTCACATATTGTAACAACGCTTGGATATGAGTAAGAGCGCGTAAGTTCATTATGCATCGGAGATTTATAATAGAATAAATAGTACTTGCTTTATAATGTACTCTGTCCTTCCGTGTATTATGCAAAGCGGTTCTTATGTAGCGATTTTATTTTATAGTGAAGAACCTAAATAATTAGAATTCGAATTACATACGTTTGACAACGTCTTACTGATATGGCACATAGTCTGGAAAAGGTGTTGTTATGGCATATCTTACCATTTCACCACGTTTCTCTTTTGTTTACATTTTTACTTTACCTCTGAAGTCTTAATGGAAAAACATGCTGACATACCAATCACAATAAAATGACAGGTCATAGCACTCAATACCAATATATCTTTTTGCCATCAGGTTGTTTATTGCATAGATCTAGGATAACTAAGTAACATGACTAGTTTAAGATACTGTTGATAGCAAAAGTTGCTGTTGATGTTCTTGCACTAACACATGCTAAAAGTTTATATTTTTAAAAATGGTTGTTAAAAGACACTGAAATAATTCTAAAAAATCATTTGTTTTAAGGGTTGATTATTAGAATTTTAAATACATATTTAATGGACTTTGATTCTCAAGTATTAGATGTGGAATAAATTCACGAATTATATAAAAGAAAATACGATTTGGAAACGGTATAGAAAGGTTGTGGTTCCACCCATTTCCATTTAGAATGTTACAAAACTATAAAAAAAAAAGAAAATAAGGTCATCCACTAAAGAAAACCGGAATGACACATAATTAAAGATGGTTTATGGGAGAAAACAACAATTACTACCATTTAGCAAAAGCTCTTTAGAGTTGACGAGGGCTTCACCAGAAATCAATGGTTTCCTCTGATGGATCCCGTTTGGTACCTTTAATCACAATATACAGACAGTTCATGTTTGGTTGAGTAGAGTCTTGTTATAAATTCGGCAAGACGTCCACGGACGTTGAGTGGACGACTTTACTTTGGGCCCATATGAAAGTGTTCCGGACGTCCTATTTGTCGAGGACGTAGTAAGGACGTTCAATCAACGTTGTGTGCCATTTGGACGTAAGAAATATGTTGCCTGGACGTAAAGGGACGTCCGGAAAATTCTAAAATTTGCCCAAAGTAGGGCATTCTCTCAACGTCCTCCTCAGTAAAAGTAACGGCGCCAAAAGAAGTGGATTCAGTGAAGAAAATAAAGTAAAGATACTTTTACGCCGTCGTTAGTCGTTTATCGTTGCGAGTTGATCCTGGACATTACCACTATTCCAATCATCACATCGTTTCATAATAGAAGGGCGCCTCATCACACATTTTCAAAAAGCTGTTAAATTACCTTAAAACTAGTTTACTACGACGAATCACAACAAAAATGCTCCTTTTTGAACATAAACATCTTGCAAAAAGGGGTTCATTTTTTCCAAGATAACTGAGCTGCTCCTCCTTTTCTCGCCAGCTTGGAGCAGAAAAGGAACACCTTTTGCAAAAATTAAATTGTTGAATATAACCAAATCACTAATCATGAAAAACAAATTACAGGTTATTAGACAATTGCAATCAATTACAATTAATTTGCAATTAATTATTTAAAAAAATTTCGAAAAGGTCGTTCCTCGAAATGCGAAATTCTCCAAGCTAGAAAGAATTTCCTCAAAATCTCCAGACCAGCTCAAATTTGGTAGGGAACACCTTTTGGTAGGAATAGCTCTTGGGGTACTCTTCTTAATCTGCAGTCACCTTATGAATTCATATTATAGTGATATAGAATACAGAGTAGAGGCATCGTATCTTAATCAATATAACGCTTTTGCAGACATGGTTCAAATTATTAGCATATCAAATCAACTGTTTTAATCCGTGTGCCCTATGCAGAATGAAACGGAATCGCAAAACTAATTAATTACAATAGTGATAACCGTCACGAAATAAAAAAAATGCCAACACGAAAAACAAGCGTATACGTATATCATTTGTTTAAATGCAGTGCTTTTCCATCAAACAAGAGTAAATACAAACATGACATTTGGAAAAAAAAAATATTTTTGCAGTGTTTGATAGCATAGCACATCGTTAATTTAATAAATATTTTAAGTAAAATCATCTAGATTTTCAATGTAGTAATACTCAAGTTTATATCGTAATTTTCGTAACCGTTCAATTATTTCATTAGGTGATTGCATGTTTGCTTTTCATCCAGAAATTGGGTAAGAAAAAAACAGGAAAACAAAGTTTTGTCAATAAAGGAGGAATAGTGATGAGAAAGGGATCAATGTAATTCATTTTCATCTTTAGCATTTTGAGCTTTTGTCACGTACATTTCGCAATGTACAGACAAACAAATATTCCTTTCGATACACATAAAATATTTTATTCATGTTTCATTCATGCAATTAAACATATAAAAAAACGAATCAAATAGCATGGAATATCTTCCTCAAATAGTCTTTCCAACTGCGGGTTTGTGTCTTTTTCTCTATGAATTCCTCATCGGCCACCTAACTCTTGGTATTATTGTCATAAGACCTCAGTGATTTTTTTTTATTTTGTGAACATATTCATGCACAAAAAATCTAATGTGATTTCGCTATGTGATCTCCCCTCGGCACTCAACTCCTTGTATTGTAATAGTATTGCAGTTCACATTACAAATAGGCACTTGATATATGTTAAATATATATGCACATGATTCTCTATTTCTGCGATCTCCCCTCGGCATATCAACACTTGGTGCTGGTGTCTAAAGACAATAATTTATAGTTTATATAGCATATTTCATTGCATAGATAAGTGCAGTTTCCAGACTTGATGCTAAGTGAGAGGGAATGCAAAGCTTGCTTATGCTGCACTGTCTTTGAGAATCCCTTGTGAGCTTTGACGTTGTTGACGTTACGTTTCATAGTTGTGAATTGATGAAGTTTAGGTATAATGATACAATTAAGCAATGCTAAAATGACTAAGAATAATGCTGTTTAAAAAATGTATGACATATATTCAATTTTTCAAATAAAATGGGGGAAGGGGTATTGAAAGAAATTGGGGGAAGGGTGGGTTTTATATAAAATAATGGTAGGATATGCAAAAAATAATAATTGAGTTCCACCTTTCCTCACTACTTTGACTGCAAACACAATATATTGAGTCTTCTTTCATTTTGACCTCGTTTCAAAGTATATTGCCCAACCGGTCTCGTCTTTCATGTGGCGGCGTACTAATTAGATATTGGGCTTCTCACAACGTCGCAGTGTTTGTGTGTAGAGAATCTGTTAACCATGAGTAACATTATCACCTAAGAGGTGTTTATTGAGGAAACAATTGTATTTCTATAGCAACAATAGGTCACGTTTACAAATAAACCCGTGTCGACTTGTTCTATATTTTTTCTTCACATTATTAAAATGTCAGTTATTGTTTAACTAAGAATGAAACAATTTAGTTCCTAGTAGAAGTATGCTACCTAAAGAGAGAATCGACGTTGAGTCTTCCTTTTTATAAAGCTATAAATATGTATATAATGAAATGGTTATTCATAAGACAATACTTGCATTTTGCATTGTATTTTAAAACCAACAACAAATCCAGTGACTGTCGTAGACGAAAGGTAATACTCGAGAACAAAGTCACATAATCTCACCGTCACGCAAAAAAATGAAAGCAAATTTTCATTCAGTTTGTTAATAAACATGTTTACTTATTTATTTTTCGATTCCCGATATTAAGAGCACGGTTTCAAAAGTACAATATACGAGTACAACTTCTTATAAAATTGACCCTCTTTTTGATATCGCGTGAGTTTCGCAATATATTTTTTTTAATATGAGTCGTTATTAAATGAAGATTTCTCTTTTCTTCGCATGACGATATGTACTTTTTGAAAGGCTTAGAAATAATGAACTCACACAGCTTTTTTACCTTTCAAACCTTAATGCTCCTACTCAATATCTATTGATTATATACAATAACAAGTGTCATATCGCATGACATTTCACCTATGAATAGTGTCTATCATTTTACAGGTTCATGGCATTGACACCGCAAATAGCAAAATGATCTACAATGCCTTTTTAAAGTACGATTCGTTGACTTTTCACATCTCCACTCATTTTAAATTGGCTATGTAAAAACCAGGCAGCCTCAACACCCATCCCCCATTCCCAAACCCCCTCCCCGGCAAACTCCATCTTAGAGGAGTATGCCGATACAATTATGAAACGTTTGTATAAATATGTTATTGTCTTTCCATCAAATATGTGTTTTGTATAGGCTCCTTTGATTACTTCCTATGGATGCATTCCTATGGTCTGAGTACACATCACAACTAACATGCATTGTGCCAAACCAGAAAACGAAATCAACGAGAAAGCGAGGACATGTTTTTTTTCTTTTTATATGTTGTTTTTTCCTGTGTTTAAGGAAAGGCAATAGTTCCTAAACGGCGTTTGATGGAATGACATTCATTGATTGCGGATGAGGGAGATAACATTCATAATCCCCAATCAACAAATGATTGGAGCTTATGTGGTATTTGATGCTTCCGTGCATAAATGTGTTAAGCTAATGCTAAGTGCAAAGGTGCTAATGCTAAGTGCTGAGTCTTTAGAATTTGTCAAGTTGGGAGAAGAACCATTTACAACGTTGCGATATTGGTAGTTATATTCAACGAGAAAATATCAAACAGATGTATTATTATATAAACTCGTTTGCGTATTGATTTTTCGTATCATGACGTTTAAACAGTGAATCAAACACGTAACGTAATATCGTAAACAATTCGTAGTAAACACGTGTTTTCTGTGTGACGTTTTTAAACATAAGATGCAACAATGACTCATCGACCTAAAATATACGGGACATTATGGTCCTCAAATTTTCACTATGTTTATAAATATCACAAACATTCAAACATGTAATTATCCACATAACATCCCCTACGCTATATAAAGTATTATTGAATGTGTTTAATATGTAAAATGTTTAAAACATACAATTAACCATGGCCTTTTTATATGTTTATTGGTTTTTAGCATGTACTTATTTTGATACAAGCAGTTCAATACGGGGTAAAAATGTAAATATTAACGTTTTAGGTAACTACTTTCTATTTCATCAATATATAAACAGGTTTCTGTTTACGCATTTTGGACAGCAACTTCTTAAACTAACTAAATAAGTTTACCAATGTGCCGTCCGTAATATATCAATTGCAACAATTAGACAGCCCAATAAATCTCTCTGTAGTCCCCTTGTCCACCTACATGGTGGATCCCCTCTCATATTTCAATTTAAGTTTGTTTGACATATGCCAACTGCTGCTCCACTGAGACACAGAATTTTAGATGCATACATATAGCCGAAAGAGTTTTTTTAAACAAATGACAATGACAATTTAAAAATAGTCTTATTATAATTATATGTATAAGATGACAACACCATGCTTAGATAGTAAAAGTGGCTTGCCATTTGTGGGACAGAGCGTAATGTTCTCGTCATGTAAAAAGTAGAATTCTACTTAACAACTAATAGGCTGGTGACTAATTGCGCTCAAATGATGATGAACGTGCATCCAGGTCTAATTAGAGCACCGTAATTAAAGCGCCAGACATATACCAATTAATGGTATCCAACTTCGTACAAAATCTGATTAAGCAAAGCAAAAAGCAGTTCCTATTGTACAGACTATTGACCTGGAATCACAACACGCAATTAGTATCATCATTTGGTTTAAAAATAATAAACAAGAGTAAAGAGCTCAGCAAACCCTATAAATATAAACTATAAAAAATGCTTCACTTTTGAGGACTGGGGAGTCACAGACTCATATGAACAAAATAAGAAGCCAGATGACTTAAGCCATGGTGCAATGGAAACACGATTGTGTAGGGATTCGTTGCTGGAACTTAATCGATGAGTCGAGTCACCAGCGCTTGAAAAGCTGTGGAAAGGTGCGCCGATAAGGGGGAAGTGAGGACACATTCTAAACCTGTGATTAATAGCAGCTTTATATCAGTATTGAACTACTGTTGCTAGGCGAGCGGCACTTTTACATAAGAAATGCAAACACATTCGTTTAGTGAAAAACGAGATGACGGCATGCTAAAATGTTGATATTTAAGAAATGATAGTTACATTTTACACCCAAAAGAATGGTTATACTCATTATCAGTAAACAGAAAAAAATATCATATTTTCAATTGTAAAAAAAGTGATAATGACATGATTGCCATATCCTCAGTAGAATCATTGGAAAATATAGTCCTCGTTCCCGAGCTGTGTTAACACGATTTTCAGCACAATCAAGAATAATATCATAATATTGTTAAAGAAAAGGAAAAATCATTAAGGTTATCGCACATTCATGCCTTTATTGAACCCCGCTTCGAAAGTCCGCACAATCAAGAACCATATTATCGAAAAGAAAAGGGAAATCATTAAGGTTATCACACAATCATGCCTATATTGAACATCGTTCCGAAAGTCCGAAGAAAAAAACGATGTTGGATGGACA
>LQRL01128925.1:30455-44818 GCA_001703475.1 Hydroides elegans | reverse complement strand
TATTACTTTGCAGCATTTCTACCCATTAGAACATTACCATTGCTGGACAAATCTTCCATCTCCTCTGAGATGTTGGATGTAGTATTCCATTTTCCCTTATCTTCAATAGTGGTTCGGTTTCCATGTATTAAGTGAATGAATGTATGAATTTCGTTATTTGGTTGCGTGTGTCTCGCATGTTCCACTACATATGTCGTTTTCTAAAACTTTTTTTTATTTCGCGTGGCATCATTTAAGCAAGTTAGCTTATAAATAATTGAAAGGTATATTCAATCATATACGTTCCTGTGACCTAAAAGAAAAACAATCACATCTGTTAACCATTTTTTTGGCTAACCAATCACAAGATGATGCGACAAAGAGTGACGTTCTCCTAGCTGGGGTGTGAGGACACCCCTAGAGCAGTGGTAATTATTGGAACACATTACATTGTTTGATTGTGAAAATGTAGTTTTACAACACTTATTTGCATTGCAGACTGATGAAATGCAGTATGAAAATTGTCCGGGTGCGATACACTATACAATTGCATCATGGCCCTTTCTTATCATTTCTTTGAGTGATGCACCCTGACCATGCAATAATATTGTATCCGCCTCAGCATCGAATCATGTCCTAAATGGTTTCTTTAACTTACGTTTATGAGTTGCAGCTTTTGATTGTAGGCGAGTCGTTATAAGTAAAATGTTGAAAAATGATGAAAATTGACATAAATTCGTTTATTTTGAATCAACGAGATATTAAATATAGCATACTATAACGTCTGTGTATATGCTTTTAGAACTAATAGCCGACACTATTCACAAATACCATATTGCAAGTCTTGCATAGAAAATGTTTTATATTTTATATATTTTAGTTTTTACTTAAGCTGAGATGTCTTAATGGAAAAACACAGTGATATGCCAATCTCAATAAAGTGGCAGGTCACATGAAATCAATACCGGAAAAATCTTTTATCATCAGGTTGCTTACAGCATATGGTTACTAAGTAACATTATCAGTTTAAAAGAATATTAATGTTGCTTTTGTTTTTCATTGTTTACTAAGAGGTTGTACACATTAACAATTAAGTTGAAAAATAATCACATTATTTATAAAGACAAACTTCATTGTTTTAGTTGAACATATGAATTATGAATCAATATTTAATGAACTTTATCTGATTGGAATTACCTCGAAAAATATATAATCCATTACGATATACTAAATCATCGATTTGAAAAAGCTATAGAGAGTTTGTGCTTGCATCCATTCCTAAGAATATAAATGAACAAAAGCAAAGAAAAAAGTACATTTATCATTCAAAAACTGAAAGGGCACATCATTAAAGATGGTTTATGGGCGAAAACAGCAATTACTTCCATTTAGCAAAGCTCTTTACAGTTGACGAGGGTTTTACCAGAAATCAATGGTTCTGCCCTTTGATGAGTGCTGTTCGGTACCTTTAATCAAAATGTACCGACATCTTCTTGTTAGTTCCCATTTAACATTGGTCGACCATAATACCTCGTATTCTGACATGACGTTGAGAGAATATCACATTTAATGCCTATATGAAAGTTTTTTTCACGTCCCCGGCGTCCGATCAACCGTATTCGTACGTCTGACTTAGAAGCAGCGTCGGTGTCTTTTCTCAGCATCCGTGGACATCTTACCAAATAGGATTTAGCAAGGCAGATGCTTCTGATATTTCAAAAAGCGACTAATGCGTGGAATAATTATAATAGTAAAGACAAATGGTCGTTAATCGTTGCGCACCGAGCCAATTATTTTAAACCATTTAAAGTATCACATCATTGCTATATGCTGCAAACACATTATGTGATATATCCCACTCGACAATGTGATATTTGTCGCGGATGTAGAAAAGTCATTGCATCGATGTCGCGTCCGAGCAGGCGGTAAGAATTAGGTTCTTCGGACGCCTCGACGTAAAAGGACACTGGGAAAACTTTCATTTAGGCCCAACGTATGTTGCCATCTAAACGTCAAGTCCGAATGTGACTTACTATGGAGGGCCCTTGCTAAGTATGATAACACACGTGCATACAGGAGATCATGGCATCGTATCTTAATTGATATAACTCTTTTCAGGCATGGTTCTAAATATTAGCATATCAAATAAACGCTTTTAATCCTTGTGCCAAACACAACATGAAACGGAATTGTAAAACTAATTAATCAATTACAATGATGTGTAACATTACCAAATAAAAAAAAAACATCAAAACAAAAAACGAGCGTTATTTAAAAGTTGTGCTTTACAAAATGTGTTTGAAACAAACCAAATATGTTTATTGTAAATATAAAACAAAAACAAATATCAAGACTGTATATGTAGCCACAATCAAGTTTATATCGTTATTATTGTGCCCATTTAACTATTTTATGAGGTGATTTCATGTTTGCGTACTTTTCCATCAAGAAATTGGGTTTAATAACCGGACAAACAAAAAGGGATATCAATGTAATTAATTTTCATCTTTTGCTTTTGAAGCTTTTGTCACGTAGACTATATACAATATATATACAACTATTCACAATATACACACAGCCAAATTATTCTTTCCTGTAAACATGTAATAGTTTATTCGTTGTCATGCTTTTAATGTTTATATAGTGAAAATAAACATATAAAACGAATCAATTAACATGAAATGTTTCTTCAATGCGCCTTTCAACCAAGTGTATGTGTTTCCTTTTTCTCTATGAATTGATTTATTGGTTAACATATCTATGCACGATAATCATATGTTTTTCTTACTCTGTGATCTCCCCTCGGTCACTCATATCTTGGTGTTGTGTGTCTCCGTGTTGACAATTAACGCGCGCCAAGCTCGCCCGTTGCTGCAGCTACTCAGTGAGACGGAATGCACGGGTCGGTAATGTGGCAATGTGTTTTAGAAGCCCTTGTGACGATTTTACGTGGTAAAGAGGTTGGCGTTATGTTTCATAGTTGTGAATAAATACAGTTGGTATAATCATATTCAATTGATATTATGTTTTCTGTGTTTTAAGTTTTGTTGTGAAAGTCATGTTGTGAATGAATGAAGAACGCATAATCTGTAATGTAATTAAGTCGTGCTAGGTTGACTCAGCGCAATGTTATGTCAAAATAATGTATGAAAAATATTCATATTTCCAATAAAATGGGGAAGGTTTTTTTTCAAAAATTGGGGGAGTGTGGTATTAACAAAGAATAAAGAGGGGAGGGGGAAAATACAGAGGGCGGGGGTTTATCCTAAAAAAGTGGGAGGGCGTATTGTCCCAGTTTCCCATTTCCCACCTACTTCAGTTCAATTGCAAAACATATATCTTATGTCTTTTATCATTTGACCTTGTGTCTACGTTTATTGCTCAACCGGTCTTGTTTTTAGTATATCGGCGTGCTAATGAGATATTGGACTTTTCATAACGTAATAGTGTTGACGTGTAGGGCCTCTGTAAATCTCGACTAAAATTAACACCTCATCAAATTAAGTGAGGCTCGTTAGAGGACCATGGACAAGTTTACAAAGCAACACGCTTCACCTCATTCTAAAAGTAGTTTATGAAAATACACTATGAAAATACACTATGAAATGATTAAGTTTTATCTAAATAGAAAGACAAACATAGCTGTGTTTTGAGAACCAAGAAAAAAAATCACAGATAACCTTACTTTGTTTCTAGCAACACTAGGTCACAATTTATGACGTCGAATCCTCTATTTACAAAACTATTCAACTATTTGTTTTAAATCGGCGCTTAAATGCAGCTAAGAATACTGGTTAAAAAGTATAAAGCCGGGAAGGCGCCTCATAACATATTAACATATCTTTTGAAATAGCGTTAGTTTTCAAAATTTGCAACAACATTCCTGTTCAAACAGGGTTTATTAATGAAAATGTATATGTAATTTGCATGACGATCTTTACTTTATAAAGAAAAAAGATAATGACCTCACGCAGCTTTTTAGACTTTAAAATCTTTATTGCTACTACTCAATAGCTATCGACACTATACAATAACAAGTGTCATATCACATGACAGTTTATCTATAAATAGTGTCTATCATTTTTCAATTTTCAAGCTTTGATGCAGCAAATATATATATAATACACTATATGATTCACAATGCTCTTTTCAAGTTACAAACGCTGGACTATTTACATCTTCACTCATTCTGTATCGGATATGTATTAACAAACCCAATCCCGGTTTAACCGTTTTTAGAGGGGTAAAATGTATGCCTATATAGTCATAGCCTTATAAGGAACTCCACGCCCGCCTTTCGTCTTCATGACCCGCATTTGATTTATTACCTTTACGTGGTCTGAGGCCTAAAAGAGTCTGATTGAAAACATACCCAAACTACCCAACCTACCTCCGAATAATTGGATCAGCTCATTTGGGAGAGTGTCTGAAGAAAAGCAAGTGCCTTACGGGCTATGAATTGCATAAACGCTCTATATAAAGGAACGAATTGAATGCAATAATATCCCAGTTGGCCGTTTGCTTGTCGTAGTAGCGTTCACATGAAGTCGTGAAACTGAAATTATCTATGAGAAAATTGCATTTGCATTTACGTGATTGTATCATATAAAAATTACGTTATATTGAATTTGTGACCTAATTGGCGTATCATTGCAAAGTAACTATGATGAAAAAAATCCCGCACATCAAATAATGCAATATACTTGCGTTTGTTTACATGCCCATAACAAATTTTGCTTTATCTGGAAAATTAAAGAACTTAGGTACATAAAGATGTCTGCAGCGTGTTGATTATTACAGCGTTAGATACGCCATTTTGTTATATGGGTATTTGCAGAAGAGTAGCCCTGCAAAATAATCGCCAAAATAACCCCAACTCCTTCCATCAATACTATGGATTAGTCAAAGACTCAGCTGATAAGACCAGATTTGTCTATTGAAAGAAAGTGATAAGTGATTTATCTGATGAGCGAGCGTTTTTACAATGGGGTGACCCAAGTTTCTTTTCTTTAGATTAACTCATGAATAATGGTTGAATCGGGAATACTACATTAATACATTTTCGGTTGTCACGAGAATGGTACAATGATGGTTGGTGATACGTAAACTATTCTAATTTATTTGGATCGACTGAACATCATAAAACTCGATTTTGATAATTATGAAAATTGAAAATTCGCAATGGATATGCAGGATTGAGTGTTAAAATTACGTGGGCAGATTAATTCAAGGAACCCTTCAACATATATCGTTTAACATAGCACATTCTGAATAAGCTAGAACTAATGAAGTACCTCTTCGTTCGTTTCAGAGCATCCCAATGCTGAATCCATGTCGTATTCATCGTGAATCCTGAATCGTGATTCCTATGAATAAGTGTGAAACAAAAGAACACCACGAGCTGTTCCTCAAAAATGGCATTTCTCAGCAAATTCAACCTGGTTTGGAAATTTTAAGAAGATGCTCTAGCTTGGATATTTGTGGAACCGCTATTTGATAATTAATTTATCTTTGTTATAAGTAATGATAACAATTACTTAGAAATTGGTTAAAATTGCTGATCAACTGCCGTTTGTCATTCATGCTTTATAATTTAATCACATTCAACATTTGTCCTGCTCCAAGCTGACTAGAAGAAAAGGAACAGTTCAGCTGGTATTGAAAATGTGAGAACCATTTAGCAAAATGTTATCTTTAATAGAATTATTTTGTTGTTCGTACTATTTGTAATTAAGATATTAACAAATTGTTTAGTTGAATAATGGATATTTGTTGTTGCATATTTTGTTAACGATTCTTAAGCGTTAACAATTATTCAATGACGAACATACGTATTGTTAATTTTCTTAACATCATCCTAAGCTAACAAATCGAATTGAATACAAAATCTTATTTGGAGCCACGACCTATTTTTTAAAAAGTGTTAATTGTAGCAAAAAATCACTTGGAAGATTGAAATATGCAATAAATAACCAAATTAATAATATCATTTCTTTATGCGTTCCTAATTTTGTAAATAGCTGACCTCTATGCATTCATCTAGCTAGTTATAATAAGGAAAAAACACGTTTCGTGAAAAATGAAAATCCAAATTAACTACCATTTTTTATTTTTCTTATTTGCTGTGAGCGATTTGTTCAAATTCAATTTTATAAAGATTGTATTTTATCGCGTGATTTGATTGGTAACACTATTGCTATTCTAATATTTTTACGTGTTAATTTCTGAAATCTACATGGACGATGTAAAACATTGTAAAACGCATATGTTATTTTTAAAGAAGGTCAGCGACGGTAAACAATGGAAAATTGCATATAATCGTTTATGTCAAGGGCAAACAATACTGTGTTGTTTGGCAAATGGGGTCGACATTAAATTTCAAGATAATAAATTTAAGCCTCCATTAGTCCAATGGGATATAGGACCTCTATATTAAAACTTGTGTTAAAGTTATAATGTAGGTCACTTGATCATTCAATGACACTACATGTAATATGACATTGGCTCAAATTTAAAGCTAGATGCGTGACATGTTCGTAATACATATTAATGCGAATGATCGGATATTCTCAGTGCTGTTCGATACATCTGTTGAACATTTATGACATATCAATGGTGGGTATGGGGGAATGGGGTGGTTGTTCAGATAAAAATAATAGACATCTCATTATAAATATGGTAACATTATTTGAGAAATATAAGGATGTCATCAATTCATATTTATGTTGATGATATTGTGTTCAAATCCTCTATTATAGTTATTCGTTTGGCAAACATGTCGGAGCCAATATGCTAGTATATTACTATCATATCAATTAAGCATGTCTATCTATGCATGTACGTTTAGGTTAAAATACAAATTAAGAATAGGTTCGTAAAAACAAATAAATAAATAGATTGGAAAACTGTTTCTAAACTCCTTGTAGCAAGATCGCATTTTTTTTAAAAGTTTGTAGGTAGATCAATTTTAAAAGGAACACCTTTTTTATTTTTTACTTAAGATGTGATGCCTAATTGAAAAACACGGTTACATGTCAATCCCTATAAAGTGACAGGCTATATAAAATCAAGAGTGAGCTCATTGTGTTTTATGGCTGTTTAACGTTTAATGCACACTGGAATTGACTATGAGTATACTAACTAATTTCATGTCATTTTGATTGCATTGATATTGCATTATTCGTTTATTATATTGCATTATTCATTCAAGTGTATATATGTTGATAAAATATGTTTAAGAACAATGATTCGATTGTAACCGGTAACATTTATTTTAGTATGAGTGTACTTACTAATTTCATGTTATTTTGATTGCATTGCGGTTACATTATTCGTGTACTATATTGCATTATTCATTCAAGTGTATATGCGTTGATGTAATATGTTAACGAACAATGATTCGATTTATTTATTTATATTCGGAATTGTTTAAAAAACTGATGATGCATCATTCAATTGAAATTGGTCTTGACTAAATGCTAACCAACATGTTAAACACGTAACAAAGGTTTGATCTTATAAGAAGTCGGTTGTAGGTCTATGTACAGACATTCCAAAAATGTGTTTGACAGAAAGCAACTTTTATTTTTCCGAATAGAAGACTCATCACATTTGGATTTACATTAAAACACAAATAAAATAAGGTTATTTATTATGCGACAAAAACAAAAGGACACATCATTAAGGATGGTTTATTTGAGAAAACAGCAATTACTACCATTTAGTAAAGCTCTTTAGAGTTGAAGAGGGTTTTACCAGAAAGCAATGGTTCTGCATTTGTTGAGTCTCGTTTGGTACCTTTAATCACAATGTACCGACATTTCCCGTTTGGCTAAGTAGAACCGTCTAATAACAGGAACAGCTAAATGCAAGGATTCAGTATAATAGAACAGTTAAAATCGTCGTTAGTCGCTTATCGATGCGCACCGAGCCAGGACATTATAACTATTCAAATAATCACATCATTGTTATAAGCTGCAATCACATTATGTGACATATCCCACTCGACAAGGTGTTATTCGTCGCGGACATAGAAAAGACGTTGCACCGACGTAGGACATAAAAAAACGTTCATCGGACGCCTGGACTTAAACGGACGTTCGGAAACCTTTCATTTGGCCCAACGTATGTTGTTCTCTCAACGTCACGTCCGAATGTGGCGTTCAATGGACGAGTAGTATTGCACACAGTAGATCAAGGCATCGTATCTTAATTAATGCAGACATGCTTCCAAATATTAGCATATCAAATAAACGTTTTTAACAAGTGTGTCATATACAAAATGAAACGGAATCGCAAAACTAATAAATAATAATGATAAATGCAATAATGACATTTTGAAAAAAAATAATCTTACTTTTTCAGCAGTTGATATCATAACGAATAATTGTTTATTGTAAGTATTTGAAGAACACTAATCTAGATTTTAAATGTAGCCATACTCGTTTATATTGTTATTAATGTGATCATTCAACTATTTAATTAGGTGATTGCCTGTTTGCTGACCTTTTACATCAAAAAATGAAGTTGAATAACTAGACTAATTAAAGGGATGTCAATATTGGAGAAAAGTAATGGGAAAGTGATAATTGTAATTCATTTTATCTTTGGATTTTGAGTTTTGTCACGTACATTCCGCAATTTATAATGTCCAGACAACATTTTTTTTACAAAAAAAAACATGAAACACTTCATTCCTTTTTATGCTTTTATGGATAATTTAGTGAAAATATACATCTAAAAATAAATAAAAAAAACATGAAATATTTTTTATAGTAACCTTTCCAACTGTGTGCATTTGCCTTTCTCTATGACCGCCCCTCGGCCACGCAACTCTTAGTGCTGTTGTCATTAGACCTGGATCCATCGTTATATCAATCACCTTAGTGCAAAATTGTGTTTTATTGGCTAACATATATGTGCAAAATATCACCTGTGTCTTTTTTCTGTGATCTCGCTTCGGACACTCAACTGTTGATGTTGTTGTCAGATGACTTAAAAGGATTTATATATATATTTGATTTGCAATTGCAAATAACTCCTAATATTTCTAACATTCATGCCCAACAATCGCACGTATTTTTTTTCGCTATGCTTTCTCCTCGGCCACTCAACTCGGGGTGTTATTTGTCTCTTAGTTGACAATTAAAACGCTCCGAGCTCGCCCGATGCTGCAGCTACTCAGTGAGAGGGAATGTAAATTTCACTTATGTGGCACTGTCTTTGTGATACCCTTCTTGGGATTTGATGTCGTTAAGACATAGCAAATATGTTTTTTTTCAGAGTTGTCAATGAATAACGGTTTGTATAATGTTATTAAGTTTTAAGTTTTATTGATCAGTGAGAGGAATACAAGGGTTGCTTATGTGACACTGTCTTTGAAAGAGCCCTAGTCGTATGTTGACGTTACTGGGACGTTGTTAGGACGTTAATGATATTATGGTGACTGAGGTTTATAGTATGGTCGTACTGACCTTAAGATGATTTGACGACGTCTGTTGGCGGTTTCCTGATTTGATTCGCAGTGACGGGATATGTGCCGGTTGCTTATACTGCACTGTCATTGAGAACTTGTGAAGTCTTAGCATTGTTAAGACTTTGAAAATATGTATGATTCATAGTTCTGACATAAACTTTAGTATAATGACGTGATAAATATAAATGGAATTTTGAATGTTATGGTAACAAATATGTTCCAGTGCAAGAAATGTTTATTTTTACAATGAACTGTGTACATATCAATATCATATCAGTAAATTACCAAAGTGTATTAAACTGATTTGAAATAATCCGTTTAGATTTATTTTCATATCGCCGTCTTTAATGCACTTAAAATGCCTGGAAAGCGTAGCTAAACATATAAACATATCTTCTCGATATCGCGTTAGTTTAAGAATTTTGCAATACCATTCCTTCTAATATGCTTTATTAATTGAAAATGTATCTTCACTTTGCATGACGATATTTACTTTCAAATAAAAAGATAATGACCTCACGTAGCATTTTACCTTTGAAATCTTTATTGCTCCTACTCAATCGTTATTCACACTATACAATAACAAGCGTCATATCGCATGACAGTTAATCTATAAATAGTGTCTATCATTTTAAGTTTCTAGGCATTGACGAAGCAACAAAGCCTAAATGACATGCACTGATGTTTACAAAGATAAAGCAAAATTATACACGATGCCTTTTTTTCAAGTAAGAATCGTTGATTTTTATATCATCACTCACCCCCCTCCCCGGAAAACCCATCTTAAAGGAGTAAATTGTGTATATCATTTGAAAAATACCAGGCATTCACGTTGCCAAAAAAACGAAATAATCTAAAATGTTGTCAGCAAGGCAAAGACTCCATCCGTATCATTTGCCATTTTAAGAAGAATAGATGCAATGTACTTTTTCTTTTTTAATGTCACGATCTTTGATAAGTTATTATTTTAAATATGTATTTTGTAACTGATGCAGAATTTCATGAAAATTAGAAATCGAACGAGGCCGAACCCTTTAAGAAATATCCCATCCATGCCTCATCTTTAGCATTATTCCTGACTATTCCGATGGACTGAGTTCAATTCACATCTAACTTGCATTGTGTCAAGCTAAGCAATAATGGTTGAGAGAGTACATATTTTCTCCTTTTTCTCCCGTACTCCGTGTTTAAGTTAATGCAATGGTTCCTACATAAATGACGTTTGTATGAATTGCATTCATTGATTGCGAAGGAGGAAGATAACATTCATAAGTTCCAATCAACAAGTCAAAAGCTTCCGTGCATAAAGTCGCCAAGTCCATGTTTTCGATTTTAAACAACTATAGAAGATATAAATATTAGAAGGAGGAATATCTCAACTTTGGTAGGATTATCTCAACTTTGTCGTGCAGTGTTTGTGCTGATAGGTTATTTCACAGATTTTGTCGATGAAATTTAATACATGTAGAAATCTATTCGCATCCAAGTATTTAATATATTGAATTGTGAGTTCTCATAGCATTTGCTTTTCAACAAATGCTTCATTTCAGTCGCCGTTTGCAGTAACAGAAGAATGCATAGCTATCTTTTTTTCAGGCTTTTCGTTGCTTACACTTTCAGTCGCCATTTGCAGTAACAGAAGAATGCAAAGCTAAATTTTTGTATTTCAGGCTTTTCGTTGCTTAGACTTCTTTTGCATGAATCTATTACGAACACATTCATTACAAATACCTTATATGGATTTCTCCGACCGCCTGTCGTCTTCATGACCCGTATTTGATTTATTACCTCTACGTGGTATGTGACCCGAAAGAGTCTGATTGAAAACGACGTCCCCCCCCCCAAATAATTGTATCAGCTCATTCGGGAAAGTGTCTGAAGAAAAGGGCTTTACGGGCTTTGAATGCCAAAGACGGTCTATGTAGAGGAATGAATTGAATGCGATAATGTCCCATTTAGCCGTGTTTTGTTGTATTAGTGTTGACATGACACCGTTAATAGCATTCATATGTCATCTTAGAAATTCATCTTGTACTTTCAAAAGTAATTTTATAATGAATAAATAACCTGATAACATAACAAACTTGATACAGCAATCGCAATTATAAACATTAGGTCACAAACCTCAGTTACAGTGATTTATCTTCGTTCTGTGCGTGTCTATAACAACTTCTACCAGGTCTTTGACGTGAATTGTCACAGTAAGCAACCGTCATTTTGTTAAATGGGTATTTACGGAAGAGTAGCACCCAAAATAATTACCAAAGTAACCCAAACACCTTCAATCAATACTATGGATTAGTCAAAGACTCAGCTGATAAGGCTAGATTCGTCCATTGAAAAAAAGTGATAAGTGATTTATCTGATGAGCGAGCGTTTTTACAATTGCATGACCCGAGTTCCTTTCCCTTGGCTTACCCATGAATAGTGGGCAAATGGGAATACTCCAAGTATTGGATTTGGAGTTGTCACGAGGATGGTACAATGATGATTGGTGATAATATAACTGTCTTGATTTATATGGACTGACTGAGAATCATTAAACTCGAATTTGATAATTGTGAATATGTGAAATTCACCATTGATTTACAATATTAAATGTAGAAAATAAAGTGGGTAGATTGTATCATGGAACCCTTCAATAAAAAATACATTATTGTACAAAGTCATATTTCGTAAGAACATTGAACATTTTGAATATAAATATATAAAGTACTACTATAAATATAAATATACCTAGTTACTATTAGAACTTACGTAGTTCCTCCTCTTTCAAAAATGATTATTAAACGTGTTATACTCAAATGAGAGCGTACCCGTTTATTAACTTCCATAAGATAACACATTATAATTGAGAGAAAAGTAATTTATATTTTAATATTTCTATCACTTTTAATTAAATGATGGTACATGTAAATATGAGAAGATTTCCCGCCTTTGTCACGATGAGTAGTCATTGTTTATTGTTAATTATAAGAAACATTTATCAAGATGTTTTGCCATGGTCATTTTTCCATGTTACATCTCAGGTTTAGAAATATATGCATATCTCCTTACATTCAATTTTATTATAAGCTTTTATGTTTGGCTTTCCATCAGAAAATTGTTTGAACAAGCTGTATAACTTATTTAGTATGACAAATACTTGAAGCTTGGATTTCAATATTATTTCCTTTAAAAAAGCTTATTAGTGACACACTCTTGACGTTTAAATATGTAATTTCACGAAAAATTGTCATAAAGACGTCATTTTTAGAGATAATTTGTTCGTTATGAATTAATTGCGTATACTTTGTCGCACTATCCTTTAAGATGTTTGAGCTAAATGGGAATTTTAAAGTTTGTAGCTAGATAAACGCTTAAAAGGAACACCTTTTAAAGAAACACCTCATGGACTGCTTTAACGTCTTACCGATATGTCACATAAACGTAGTCTTGAAATGTGTTGTTTTGACATCTTGCCTCTTCACCAGGTTAATCTTTGTTTTGGTTTGTACGTAAGTCCTTGAAGTCTGAATAAAATGTCGATCCCATTAAAATAACAGATCATATGAAATCAATTTCTGAATAACAAGTTTAAGAGACTATTGATGACGTCGTTCTTGCACTAAGGCATACTAAATGTTTATCTTTATAAAAAAGGTTGATGAAAGGCACTCATATATTGTTTGAATAAAACATCTATTTGAGGAGTTGATACGTTTCAAATATATATTAAACGGACATTAATCAACAAGTATATGATGTGTTATTTATTTGTATAAATTAAAAATCATAATTAGATACCCAATCAACGAATAGAAAACGTGATATAGATAGGATGAGCTTACACCCATTTCCAATAAAAATGTTAAATGAAATACAAAATTAAGAACATAAGTACATTTATTGTACTAAACAAAATGGGCACACCATTATAGATTGGGGAAAGCAATTACTATCATTTAGCAAAGCCCTTTAGAGTTGACGAGTTGTTTTACAAGAAATCAAGGGTTCGGCCTTTGATGAATTTGTTTGATACTTTTTATCATAATGTACCGATATATCATGGATAACTGAGTAGAGGTTTTAAATAAATGTCAACGACAGACGTTGACTCAGTATTATGATGTAACGAAATGTTTCAGCGTCGTTCGTCTCATCTATTTGCCTGCAAAGTTAAGCTAGAAGACAATTCAAACTCAGGAGCATACCTAAAGTAGAATGCACCCCATTTGGTATACTTTAAGGGTTTATATCTCAGCTCCTGGTTATGCAATCTTGATAATTTTACTGTTGCAAATTTGTAAGAAAAAATGCGGGCTTTTCCTTAAATGTAAATATTTTTGGAATAAAGATAAAAAAGTTATATTCAAAAAACGAGTTTTTCAAGGATTTCTAAGCTTTTTAGAAAAAGATTACTGGGTCCCGCGGTGTGTTTAGTATATCGGTGGCCAATGATTGAGAAATGTGTCAGAATTAATGGAGTTGTTTGTATGACATCCAGTATATTTGCGGACATTTCAATACGATTTCCTATAAATAAATCCCTCAATAAAATCTTTTCAGTGACGCATACTGATTTTTAAAATGGAGGGTAGACTATAAAGTTATTCAAATCATAGTTTTAAATCTTATCATAATACAATGTGATAATAAACATGTTGACTTGGAAATACATGCATACCAAAAAAACGACTAGATACAACAAATCACAATAGTCTTGGCTTAGTTTATAATGATTGTTAGAATATTTCAGGATTTGTCACGCTTGTTTTTTTCTAGTAATACACATTGAGCACATAGTTGGATTAAAACTGTCGCATATTATTTTCACTGTCGAAAACATTTTCAAAAATGTACATAAATCATTCAGTGTTCATTCGCACAAGAAGCAAAACGTGTTTGAATAACTACGAAGCACAGAGAA
>LQRL01128925.1:14273-30286 GCA_001703475.1 Hydroides elegans | reverse complement strand
CTCCCCCCTAACCCAGCGCCCCAATCCCCCCTCCCCCCGCCACCATTGATATCCGCCCATGATATTTACATCGAGGCACTTGTCCACCCAACGACCGTTTTTGAAAACGTGCAACCGAATAAGCTCATACCAAATAAAATAAATTCTACTTTAGGGCTAGGCACATAGAGAAAATGCAAGAACCGAACTTAGATAGCGATGAATAATGAGTGCTGTATATGTTTTGACTGGAGGGGCTGCCAGCCTCATGTATTATTATTTAGATCCGCGACTGGCCAATACACGTTTTTATTGTTTTATGTAGAAACTCTGATCTATAAGCGATACATCACGTAATATTGACATAAAGTACACAATGAACACCATATCGTGATTAATATAACTGCTGCGCACAGTGGTTTCATGTATGGAAACCACTGTATGGTATTAATTCATTTGCAATAGCATTAAGATCTACTTACCTATAATCAGCATTTTAAATTGATAATAATGATATGAAAACTAGTATGATTTAAAAAACTACTATATACATTTATATGAACACATTTATTTCAAAAAACAAAACATGTCTCAACTATTGCATATTAATATATCATTAATGAGCCAGCAAATTTGCTTTAAAAAAGGAAACAATACAACAAAAAGAGGTGAATGTAATGAACCAAAGATCAATGTAATAATCTTTACTCTTTGTATTTTCAAGCTTTGGTCACGTACATGTTGATGCTGTTATAAATGCATCTATTGACAGAACACTTTTAATATTAAGAATGGCACCGACAATTTATGGACCCATGCTCGTTTATATATTTATGTTTAAATCTAAAAATAAATAAATACAGTATTTTGTGTATATCAACAATTCAGCAGGTGACACAGTTCAGAGTGTCAAATGTTACATTGAATAAACTTCAATTGATATCGCGTAGATACACCTTCTGAGAGAAAAAATACATCCGCTAGTTTACATACTTTATATAAAAAAAATATTTAACTTTAAGTCAGTTCTAATAATTGTGCTTGATAATGTTCATAGCATTTCTCTTGATATCACGGCTTGGATTTTTTTCAAAGATAACCCATACATCCATATAAAACTCCTGTGATAGTTTAATGACTGATTGAGTTGAACGTAAGTTGTGTTGAAAATTAATAAAACAGGTTTAAAATGATAGTAAGCTTTTCAAAAAAAAACATATGAAGTACTAAGATTTATTTTAGAATGCCTAATGATGAGCTAACAGGTCTGCGTCCTTTTAGGAGTTGCACTTAGTTCTAAGAAGAAGCAAATTAATAAAAAAATGTTTGGTTTTAAATTGAAATTCTAAAGCAAACATGGGTTGAAATTCCAAATGAAAATTAGATAATATTCCGAAGAAAACATTTAAACGTCATTTATCGTCATTTTACATATTCTTCATTGTTCTACAGTGTCATGCCAAAAAATTATTGGTCAAAGTGTTGACTTTAGGTAAGGCCTTTAATTAACCTAAGGCCTTTAATTTTGTTCTATAAATCAGATATGGCACTGTAAAACCAACATTGTAACGTATTTGTCAGTGTTGCATACTTTAACGCGTTATAAAACCCACATTACCATGAAATCAACCCATAAACCTTCTTTTACCTTAAAGTATGCTATGCTAAATCACGAAAATTCGTTTAAATTAGTATTTACTTACGATTAATCGTTAACAGCATCAACATTATGATAAAACAGAAAGGCCTGGGATATACGATTAACATAGCGTTGAAAAAAAAACGCTCAAATAGGATCGATGGATCCAGTCACTATACTTGCCTGCGAATTCAGTTTGCCTTGATGTGGTAAAAACGGCTAAAACACCTCGCGTGACGCCAAGACCGATTATTCCGAAAAAGAAGATATGACGTTTGCGCGGAGATAGATTACGCGCTCGCAGAGTGTGCGTTCAAACGGACAAAGGCGGTTTCACGGAATCGATCGCTCAAAATACCAATCTCGCGTCACTAATTGGAGACATCCTGTATAGCGCCCTGTGATATTTAGCTTTAAGTTCCTATCTACCTACACCTCGGCGAGAATTTTGTCACTTTTTAGTAAACCAAGTCGACCGTTTTCGGGATAAAGCTATGATGTTAACTACCAATGGAGTCATGTTTGAATTTGAGTCATGTTTGAATTTGATAGTCCGTTTTAACTAGCCAGTAATCTTTAAACACTCATATTTATTGCCTCTTTGAAACAAAAACAAGTCAAAGGACCATAAAAATGAAATGTTCTGAAAGTTTAAATAAAATTTAATAACTATTGAAAATAAAGATCCATGTCTAAACAACATTTTACCTTCGGCTGGCGGTTTGTAAAGTTAATGACTTGTAAATAAGAATTTTTGTAGATAATTGTTTTCGATTACGTCCTTATTTGAGCAAGCAGATGAGCAACAATAAAAGCATGTACTCATTTAGCCCAAAAAGTGAACTTTTACTGATTATTGAGTATTATATGGATGATTGCAATGCAAGTTGACAATTTTACTTTTGAAACGCAACTTTCTTTGACAGTTAAAAAGTAGAAGTCTGTTTGATATCGAACCAAGAGTGTCAGTAGGGTTGTATCTGTTGCACATTACAGCACGTCCATTATCACTCATGTCAGGTTTTTTAGGTGTTTTTTAAAGGATTTAATTGTTTCAAGTCTCAAGCTGACTTGCAATATAATTCTCAAGATGTGAGATTAATGAGTGCATAATAATTCAAAACACATGAATGCAATCATGCGAAAAGCAATAGAATAGCTTTATTTTGTTTTATTATAAATATAAAAGCAATATACAAATAGTACAATCATGGCTTGAATAATAAAAATACATATTTCATTTATGAAACTGATCTTTTGCTAATATTTTGATTATAAACACACTTGGTACTGTCAGCGCAACCTCTTCCTTCCTTCCTTCCATGAACTGGATATTTCATGTCCCTAAGGTAAGTTTAAGTAATTGTCGAATAAGCTACCTTGTTATATATAGACGGCTAATGCTCCCAGCTACGCACTTTGTCGAATATGGTTAAGACTGAAATCAGGGCCTCGTTTTAAGTGAATTGTATCTTTACTTTTCAAGAGCCAAAAGTAGTTGATCACAAATTGAAACTTCAATATTACTATTCAACATAAATGATTATACAATATACTTTAATGATTTATCAACATTTAATCCTAATCCCCATTCTGTTTCACATTTATTTCACTCACACCTCTCATTACCTTTTTCCTTACTTCTATGACCCTATATTAATGTCCTCTACCCTAATATTAATGTATACGTAAACTAGAAGAGTTTTGTTATGATGCCTTTAAACAATTGAAGAGTTTACTCAAATTAGTTAATGAATTATTTCCATTTCACATCCTAATATTCCTATATCAACTGTGACGTTTCGGCTTCCTGGAAAACCCAATACCTGATGCACTCATAAACGACTAGATCATACCATGTCATAAATCACTATGCGGTAGACCGATGACTTGTCCTTCGGCAGGCCAAATTTGTCTTTTACTGAGTGTTCCTTTGGTTTTAAAAGTGAAGAAATAGGATTTCATATATGTTGTTTAAACCAATATAACATTATTCTATTCCTTATAGATACAGTTAAAATCATATGGATTCGAAAGATTGAAAATACCTTATAATGACTTTGAAAAAAAAGCACCCTCCAATTTTGGTGTTTCAGAATTCGGCATCCAAGCAATATTAATATTATGTAAGGCTTGCTACACAAACATGCATATTGATTTTTTTTATTTCAAGTGAGATAACAATATAAATAATGAAATAGGCCAACAAAACACAACAATCGATCGCCTGAAACGCCTTAACATATGACTTTATCTAATTGCTACATAATTTACTGTGGCTACCCGAATTATAGCTTTTAATATATTAATATTCACGCAAATCGTTAAAAACCTTCCAAGGGCACTTTCCTGAGGATGTTCACTAGTTGATGGTAATATTTGGTGATGAGTTTACCACATGTCGGATAAATGACGAATGTGATCGCTATTTGTATGGGTCAATTATGCAAAAAAAAAACAGCTATATTATATCCGAATATCGAAATTCGAGGGGTCTAAGTAAATAACATGTATATATACCAGATCGGCTGTATTACCCACATAGGGATGCTTAAAATATATTATCGTTGCATAATACGCGGATTGAATAATGCGAAAATTCAGCCCGAAGAGCGAAACAAGAGTAGTCATAAGATAAAGTCATGAGTTTGGGACGTTTCAAGGAATACATGTTGTGTTTTGATGGCCTAAATCATTATTCATATGGTTGTCCCACTTGATATGAAAAATCAATATGCATGTATTTGTAAAAAGCCTTACATGATATTAATAGTGCTTGGGTGCCGAATACTGAAACACCGAAATTGGAGGGGTGCTATTTTTCAAAGTTCTTATTAGGTATGATCTATCCTTTCAATCCATATGAACTTATCTGTATTTATAAAGTATAGAAAAATGTTATATTGGTTAAAATAAAACAGATGTTAATTCCATTTCTTCACTTTCAAAATAAATAAAAAACACTCAGTAAAAGACAAATTTGGCCTGCCAAAGGACGGGTCATGGTTCTACAGCTAATCTATTTGCATACAAATCTCCATTTTGTTTCCCATTCATTTCACTGACATCGCTCATGACCTTAATCTTAACCTCTATGATCCCCTATAACCCCTTGCCTTATATCATAGTTCAAATACCCACAGATAGTTTTGCATTTTTTTATTATTAATGGACGTTTTTCATTGAACGTTCAATATCTAAAAAAACTAGGATATTTCAGCATTCCAGACATCCCGATATCTGATAAGCAAATAGCAACTATATCATACTATATCATAAATCACTGTGTGGTACTGCTAATCTATTCGCATACAAATCCCCATTCCTGAAATCCCCATTATGCTTACTATGCATTTCACTCACATCTCTCATCACTTTTGTCCTGACCTCTATGACCCCATATAACCCAACGCCTAAAACCAAAGAACATGTGATATTAACATTTAGCGGTTGCGCCTAAATAGATTTTTTTTACTGAAAATTTAATGGACAATTTTCATTTAAGTTCTTTAATACCTGGTTCAACTAGAAGTTTTCGGCTTTCCGCTCGGTGCTAGATTAACTTATAAATAGTTATACAAGTGTATAATCACATCATAAATCACTGTGTGGTATCGCAAGTCTATTCGCATACAAATCCCCATTCCTCAAATCCCCATTCTGTTTCCCATTCATGTCACTCACATCTCTCATAACCTTTGTCCTGACCTCTATGACCCCATATAGCCCCACGCCTAAAACCAAAGTACACGTGATCACATAGAGCTTTGTTGTGATGCCTAGGAAGTGACTGTAGCCGAAGGCTAGGCTTAGGCCGGAGCTGAATAGGATTCGATGCATGGCGAAGGCCGATACTGGGGAATGCTGGAAAAGGTAACCCAGGAGTGCTGAAAAGGATTAAATCAATAAGATGAATAGTAAAATATAATGAAATAAAACTTAAGATATATAAAGCATGATTTAGTATAGTAAAATAGCTTTGTTGTGATGCCTAGAAAATGACTGTAGTCGAAAGCTAGACTTAGGCCAGAGCTGAAGAGGATTATATGCATGGCGAAGGCCGATACTGGAGAGTGTTGGAAGAGGTATCCCAATAGTGCTGAAAATTAAATGGATATGTATATTGAATATGATAAACAAATATTATATTAATTAAATATTTGAAAGTGAGGCTTAGGAAGGAGCTGAACAGGACTCGATGCATGGCAAAAGCCGATACTTGGGAGTGTTGGAAGTGGTAACCCAGGAGCGCTGAAAAAATATTATGTGATGAAACTTTATATACATGTATGTAATGAAATTGATAAATATCTATTATAATAACTATGTTATATAAGATTCATTATAATTTCGAAGCTATGCTTAGGCCGGAGCTGAATAGGATTCGATGCATAGTGAAAGCTGACACAGGGGTACTGTAAAAAAAGAATATGTCATTTGTGATTTCATATGAAAGCGAGGTTCAAGTCTTATATTGCATATAATGCATAGGCTGAAAACGAGTCTTAGGTCGGAGCTGAAGAGGATTCATGGCTAAGGCTGATACTGGGGATGGTTCGAAGAGGCAACCCAGAAGCGATGAAAATAAATAAATATGCATGTAGTTTTATATAATTAAGTGATAATTGAGTTAATTTTTGGAGTTAATTTATTACATTTAAAAGCGAGACTTCGGCATCAGCTGAATAGAATTTGATGCATGGCGAAGGCAGATACTGGGGAGTAATAGAAGAGGTTACCCAGAAAATAAAATAGCTGAAAATAAAATTTTGAAAATAAAAATATAAAATTAAAATATATATATATACTTAATGTAATAAAGTGAAAATTGATACAATTAATTACTTTTTTGAAAGCGAGGCTTAGGCCGGAGCTGAAAAGGAATCGTTGGATTGCGCAGACCAATACTGGTGAGTTCTGGAAAAGAAATAGAATATCAAATATGACGAGAGAATGACCAAACATATTATATGAGTGCGAAAACACTTTTGATTTTCCAGTGTCATATATGAGCACACCATTTTTTTCATAAGATGGCTTAATCAAAGAATTCGGAAATGACACAATGCTTTATCAGTAAAATAAAATAAAATGATTGTATTATGTGGTAAGCTGATTTGTTAACATATCAATATTTGTCGTAATTCTTTGATAACGTTTTTTTGTTCATAAACCTGCCATTGAGTTGCGGTTGCAAAATCGCGTCACACTCACGTGGTTTTATGAACACTGTTTTACATAATTTATAACTTACCATTTAAGTTTGAATTTCAGTGGCAACAACTTAGCATCATGTTTTTTATCAGTATTTTATTCTATTTTTATTTTCATTGTCTTTATTATTCTATTATTATTTTTTCTTTATATATACTTACCATTGATTTGTGTTTGCCAAATCGCGTCACAGACTCCCATACAAACAGCGACCACGTAGAATAATTCTTCGTCACCCGCGTGCGGGGTCCATAGGTACAGTACAATCAGGTTACCTATAGAGAGAAGAACTCCAAACTTAAAATATATTATTTATCCACAAATTATTTTAAAAAATGTATTTAATGTTGTTTCAAATAATGTGTATACCGAACGAAAACAAAATATGATGCACATATGTAGCATCACGAAATCCTAATTTTTGTCTCGAGAATATTGTCTTTTTATTCAATTTCAATTTTAATCTTAAACAAATGATTCGCTGAAAATGCTATGTAAGATAACATTGATTGAACCAATGACCCGATGTTACGTTCAATGGCCTCTTATTAAAATTTCGATCACTTTATCGAAGAGGGCTAATGGTAGAGACAGTTACAATTGCTGCAATCCCCTTTCAGACGTATTTAAGATATTGCTACCCGCAATGGACCCTCAACACACACACAATCCATTGTATTATCAATAAGGACAATTTCATGGAATTTTCCTTGAATCGAAAATTCATATCAAACCCAAATCATATGTTTGATCCGCCGTAAAATCCAAATGTTTATTTTTGTTTAGGAAATTAAAATAAAACGATTAATCAAAATAATTTCGAGGTGGCCGGGATACATTATTAACGTACACTCAACATCTTAATATATTTGAGATTCTTCTTTTCATATTTCAACTCTTAGTTACAAGCTAATAAAGTAACTATTACATGAATACAAGTTCCATGCTTTTCAGTGAAACAGTGATTTTCAAGTCCGAGTAATGTCGTTACTGATTTTCACATCAACACCCAAAGTGATTACATCAATTTAAATTCACATACTTAGTTCAAATATGGTTCCCGCCTCTATAATAATATGTCGCTTGAGATGCCATTAAACCTTTTTATCATATTCCTAAATTATATTGACCAGTTACAAAAACGTTAAAATGTACAAACCTAGTTCAAATATGGTTCCCGCCACTATTATAATATAGCGCTTTAGATGCTGTAAAACGAGCGCCACGAAGAAACTTCCCACAGTGCACACACTTCCGTAACACAGCATTACAAGCCCAATGCGGTCGAGGGAGAGAGCGCAATGTATGTAAGCCTGAAAGTAAACATAATAATAAGTTTCATTTATAAAATCAGTTTAAGACATATTAAACAAACACGTGCATCGCATATCACGATCGAACTTGTATTGATAAAGAAAAAAAAAACATCCCATCTTACTCAGCGTGGCTCGTACTTGCCACGTTACTTTCGGATGTGACATCAAAAGGACGTTATTATGGACGTCTTATTGGGTCCAGAGATCGGATGGATTTCCTCCTTACGCATGATTGTCCTGACGTTTTTCGTAAATTCCGCAATGAAAAAGTGTCAAATTAAACCATGCTTTTACGAAGGAACGTTGGGGAATATTGGAGGATTGGGTGAATGGCCAAATTCAAAGATTATTCACATCATTCCAAGACAAAACTAAATCCCACCTCTCCCAATTTTTGATACGGTCGCCCTTAACAAGATCCCATTGCTTCATCCAATGAATGTGGGTGTTCCATGAAATAAAACAGAACATAATAAATTCAATTTACTTAGTTGCAAGAAACCTCCTAAATTAACCAATACAGCTATGGGATTTCGATAAGCATAAGTTAAAGTGAGCTCTCCAATGCATCATCTTATTCCCAACTTGCGATAATTCGAAAAAAAAACAAATGTCTTTTATGATTAATAAATATTTTAATTGATTATATATTATACTTTTTTTATTATAGTCATAAGAAAGGTATAAAATTATATTGTTTTGGGTCAAACTAAATTCGTTTATCAGAAGTAAAATATTACTCAGATTATGAACAACAAATATAGTCGAAATGTAAAAATACCCTCCAAACCGCAAACACCCGTAATAATAGCGAAAAAAAATCTAGGTGATGTCTACCATCAGCCTTCGTGAAAAGAATGAAAACACACCAGAAATGACATTTTGATCATCCGTCTCGTATCTTGATCTTTTTATTTGATTCCGGCGTCAATAGCACTCAAAATGAAGGCAACGGAAATGCATTTACGCATAAAATGTCAAATGTCGAAGGATTTGAGTGTAAGGTTATTTTTAGAGGAATGGAGATATTTTCAAATAGAGTTTTAAGGGCTTAAGAACCTTAAAGTCAAAAGGGAATTATGGAAACGGAGTTTTGGCAAAAGTGTCACATAAATAAGTTTTATTAATGTACAAATCCAGCTTTTTCCACTTTTACAAATATCTCGTTCGGGCATTTTTTCGTCATATATGGATTCTATATTGAATCTAGAGTCTACGTGCGTAAAAATATTAATCTAACATGGTTTGAGTGACAATGAATAACAGTCAAATAACAGCAGTCAAATAATATTTTCACATTTAACTGAAAATCTATCAAATTTGAATATATTGTATTTTGAAGAAATATGTCCGCACTTACAATGTAGCTAGGGATCGCCACTCAGCATTCATGACGGCATTTCGCGGGCCAAATGCAATCAGGGAGACGAGAAAAGAAGGGCGCCGGGGTGACGTTTGCTGGGTAAAAGGACGTGGCGCAATATATAAGTGTGTGATTTTTTTTTCTGATACTAGTATAGTCGAACGTCAGTTCAAAGAATATGGAACCAGACGCCAATGTATACAATATCCAAACGGGACGGGATGCGCGCACAATGCACCAGTTTGGTTTTACTACAATTAGTTTAACGCATATAGATATACACATAAACATAAACAAAATTGGGTAAGTCCTGTGTAAGATTTTACTGCAATATAGTAATTGCTATATTAGTTCAAATATCAAAGATAAATCAACCGAAATCAATTTGCAACGACATCCTTATTTTCAAACTCGTAGGTAATGATGACGTCGAAAGGACGTTACCCTAAGGGTCAATGTAAAAGTCCTTTTTACGTCCTGAAGTTTGATGAACGCCCATCTTTCGTCGGAATTCCGACGTTGCAAGGGCATTGTCCCTACATCAGCGACAAAAATACCCTATTTAGACGTGGATGGAGCGGCACATTATTGCAGAGGATGGTCTTCTCCTGATTAGCCGCACGTACGCCAGTGAGTTATGTCAAAGAATCGCTTATGATGTAATTTGTGTGGTTGGTAGTAAGTTGGAAGACTGAAAGGTGAGTTTCACAAAGAGATTTGATCTAAAGGGTCAATTCGCTGAAGGAGATATTTCGAATTTAGGTTTTTTAAAAAAAATCAAAGAATAATCAAGCCAGGATTTATTATAAGGACAATTGCGAGTAAATTTTAACTGAAAACTATGCATATTAGATTGCTAAGCGCAAAGATAAATTCCAGAAGCGCAGAAGAATGAGCACATCTGTATTCACATATGCAGATATCGTCCTAAGCAATCTGGGCCCTCCTAAATTCTAGGGGGATAAAGGGCGTATTTGCTGTAAAGATGACAAATCAAAATGGTTGACACAAGGGCAATATCAATCCACATTCTCCTCTATCACAAGTCGTCCCGCCACGTCAAACCCTTCTTGCAAAATGCTACGCGACATTGTTTATAACGCGAATAAAAAAAATATTATAATTTTGTCTGTAAACATTTTGGGTGATCGTTCTTATCGGGGTGAGAGAACCTCGGCATTGCTTTTGATATAAGCAAGACGTCATGCTAGGCATAAACTATTTTTGCGACTTATATTAATATCAATATATGGTGGTTTATAATGATTATGTTTAGGTATGAGACTGAAACGACGCCAAGATAAAAACTAACGTCTTAAAAACATTTTTCTGACGTCTTATTATAATTTGACGTCATATTGAACAAATAAATACCATTTCTAGTGTCCCTGATCTTTCTGTGATGTTCTACCGAACACGTCGGCCAACAGGGAAAGGTCAATTTTTTGACGTTTTATTCTCCGTGCCTGAAGGATGCTCGAATCTGAACAAATGGTCATTGATATTCTGAATACGAGAGGGATATTACTTTATCACAAATCACCCCAAATATTCCTTAAGGTCTGTTCAGTTTAATGTAAGATTTGAGTTATCAAAGATCTTGGGAAACCCACTCTAGACGTTGATGAATATTCTCAATACTTTCAATTGCTGGAGTTTTTGTCTTTTAGGTTGGACTTTAACATAGATATGGTTTGTTACAAAATAAGGTTACATACTCGATTTGAGGGTAGAAGTAATGTTAAAATTAATTTCAAACAGAACCAAAAAAAGCACATACTTTAAAATTATATGCATAAACCATCATGTTCTTATTGGTAGCCTTCAACTACCAGACTTTTGTTTTCACAAAGTTTTAAAGCCGACCTAGTATTGGCTTATGCGTTTTTTTTAATTAATTTAATTTCGAAACCTACTCAAGAGAGTAATTTCCTAATGATTGCCCCTAAAAAACCAAACCTCGTTTAATTCTCCTATTACACATAAAAAGTTTGTTTTCGTGACTTTACTTTTGATTCCTAATTTCAGGTTTTGCGATAAAAACATAGAATTGAAGTTACTTCGTTAATTACTTTCCTAGTATTTTCTTGTGATTAAACCCGAGCAGCCACAGAAAATTGCGTATAGTCGTAAAACCGTATCGTGCTATATGTCTATCCATCTATTCTTATTAATATTTATACTAAATGATGTACTATGCATAATCCGCATCGGTGCATAACCAGCGTCTCTATGATAATCGAGAGTGAATATTTTGAATAATGTTCATAACCCGCGCCGGTGCATAATAAGTCACATCGGAGTCTGTTGCTTTTAAATTTTGTGTAGAACTGTTCGATAAAGTTATAAGGACACTTATGGCGAATAATAAGTCAGGAAACATAACAAACACGTTTATGCTACGTCATGAAATAAGGTTGCACTAGATAGTAATCATGAGGTCCCTCTCATGAGATATTTCAATTCTTCTTTTTTTGAGTAAATTAAATTCGACGCGGAATCTCACGGCAAAGCTAGAATTACTAATTCCGTGCTTAAATGTGGATGGAAATATTTGATTTAATAAAGATCAGGTTAAGCATTCTATGATTTTGAGTACAATTGACTTATACGGGGTCGAATAAGGTTCTTCATCAACTGGTAATGAAACTAAAAAACAAATATGCATTAGAGTGTCAGCTCAAGATACGAATAAGGTGTCCGATGATGTATAAAAACAAACTTCGAAGAAGCTTTAGTTACACTTTTAAATCTTTCACGTGGCAACGTCACATCAGTAATATTGATATATACATGTAAGTTGTAATTCTTCGCAACAACAAAACCCATCATACCTTATCAAATAAATGCAGTCATTAAAGAGAAAGGGCCTTTCCTAGATTTATTACATGCTCAGCAATGTTTTTTTGCAAAGAAACATAAGAAATTGAAACTGGGCAATAATATCCCGTATTTTCCCGGTGACGCAATAATAAGGTCACAATGCTAATTTGCATATGCTGTTGCATTTATTGCGTCATTTTTGTTTTTAGCGTTACCCTCCCGGGTGGCATGTTGATTGACGTTTATAGTAACGAAAATCTTTTTGAATATTACGCTGCACCTTATTTATAAGCCCATGCGAACAATACAAACACAAAAAAGCATATAATAAAAATAATACTTCATGCTTTCAGGAAAATACGGGAAAATCATTGCCCCTCGGGAGACCGCCCGGGAGGGCCCTCAGGCTTCGCCTTCGGGCCCTCCCGGACGGTCTCCCTCGGGGCAATAATTTCCCGTATTTTCCTGAAAGCATGAAGTATTATTATAATATTTTATTAAGAACTCCAGCCGGGCAATAATAGCAATATCGGCTGCAATAGGGTGTGATATGGAACGCGTTAAATAACATGAATATTGCCCGCGATGGCATGTCAAACGAGACACATGGGGGAAGGACCTATATGATTACTTTCGATATCATATTCGCAAAATAACCCCCTTGGCAAGGTTCGCTCGGTAAAGTCGATTTATAAATCTGTCTTATGTTTGTGTGAACTATAATATTGAAATCAAGCAATAACATGGAGTTCAATATGAGTTAAAAAGTTCCAGAGCTATTCAACTGGTCGCATTATTGTATGAGTATGTGGTTTATTTTAATATTTTTTTAAGTGAGTAAGAGAAAACTCAATAAAATATAAAGTAATTGTTACACAAATAGTTCCGATAAATGGTCAAACACATGATAATGAACTAACAATCTGATATATTGACTTTATTATAGAATCCCCACCAATCAAATCAAACGTTTTCATTTGATTTATGGGAAACCTCCAGAATGTGACGTACCATATCACAATTCGTAATATGATAAAACAAAAACCAGACCATAGTTTTTTCATCATGTATAAAATAAGATCAAGGCAAATCGAGAACGCAATTACTGTAAACCCAATTACTTGCTAACCAATGACAAGGGCAACGAATGGGCAATATTATGAAATATATCTCATTTAATGAAACATATCTAAATGTACCCGTACACCCATGCAATTAATTGTGAAGAGTTAAGAAATATTTTTTTAGGAATATGAAAAGCTAGAATAAATTGCATTTCCGTAGGTCGGTGTCAGAGCACACGTTGAATCTCCAGCAACAATCCCGGATCCTAGGTGAACAGGGGATCTTAGGATTTTCAGGGGTTTGCATTACCACAGAGCTACGGCTTTACCGCTTAAGGCGCGTTCACGCAAAAAAGATTGATTGTTTGCGTGGACAGAGGGGATAAATTGCGATGTTTTTTAATACAAACTTTCGAAAATATCAGGTTTCGTGCTTTTCCGAGCTTTCTCGTTTGCGTGAACACAGCCTTATGAATCCCAAATGAAAGAAATTCATGACATACAAAATACTACACAAATCACCAACATATTACTTCAAAAGACATATTGAATAAATATAAATGTTTCTTAAGACGACATTCGCATTGGTTCATTGGTTCACTCCGAAACTTGCAGTGACAAATATCGCCGAAATCTCCCATGACAGATTGAGATTCTATCCCACTGTCGCGGAGAAAACGAAATTAAATTCTGCTTCGCACGAAATCCGGTCTTGGGCTGAATGGTGAAACATAATAATGAAAAACCCAAGGTAATGAAGACCTTCCAGTTTCTTTTAACGTTGTCTTTTACGGTAGGGTCTGCCTAACCCCTTGTTCATGTTTAAGTTATGCGGCCGACTGGTTGATCATTATTGCTTTATTTCATTCAATGAAAATTCCGAAATAAACTTTTATATGCTATTACATGAAATTGTAACTGTGCTAGGCATTTTACTAAAGGATTTATATCTAAACAAGAGCATGGAGCCTTACCTTGAACGAACAGGTTATCGATCAAACTTATTTCTGGTGATTTATCAAATGATAACCATTCTAGTTCAAATATATTAGTTTTCATTGTTCCTTTGTTTACTTCTATGCTAACCCAATCTGCTTTCATTTTACATGGATTCATTCATTTGCTTATTACAAATATAAATATATACCATATAACAAATCCCATCTACCAAAACCATTACCTGATTTGAATTATGATCTCATTTCCCATATGATTGTGTGGAATCCAGGTCAAAAAGTACCCGGACATAAAGTCCCCGGACATAAAGTCCCCAATTTGGGCAACATAGGACATAAAGTCCCCAGACAAAACTATCATTTAGAAACATTTATTTCTATTTTAATTTAATGCATGTTTAAAGTTATATAGTCTTAAATGATAGTTAATCGTGATATAAAAAAAATATTGGGAAATTAACTTTTTATGTGACATTTTGTCTGGGGACTTTATGTCCTATGTTGCCCAAATTGGGGACTTTATGTCCGGAGACTTTATGTCCGGGGACTTTTTGACCGTATACCGATTGTGTGGATTTCCTTACAGATTATGTCATTTGCATTGAACATCACCATTGAATAGATGGGTGCATTTTGCCCTGATTTTCCATGGTTTATGCTCGGCTTAAAAGGATCGTATGTAATTTATGGCCTACTGAGATACGTTCCCAGTTAGATATGCTAAAGTTGCAGTAACTTCACTTTTTAAAGATTTTTTTTATATACAATGTAGTAGCATTGTTATATTAATGTTGTAGATACATGTTTTTTTCATGGATTAGGTGGTGTTACCCTTTTCTGGCATTTTTAGCGCAAAAGCGTATGTATGTATGTATCAAAAAAGGGGGTGGGCGTATCTTAGAAACGTGAAAAATGAAAATACTAAATCACTGTAAAATAATGCCATAAAAAGGAGACAAGCTATTATCAATTCTGTAAATCATAGACAATCGAAACTCTGCTTAAACGCCCTAAAACCCATCCCCCACCCCAATAGCCCCCAAGTATGAGGTTAATCAAGGGTCTTTGTACCGAAGGGAAATCAGCTCGACCGGGCTTTGATTACATTAAACCAAGGTCGTCAATGCGAGAAAGAGCTGTCTTGGGGCTAAAGATGTGTGATCCTTTTGGTTCCTGGTTTGTTATGTTGTAAAACTGTATAAAATATGGTGATCTGTAATTATTTGTGTATACAGCACAGAATCCTTTTTCCGTTTTATGATAGCTTTGATTATATCAATTTGTGATTCAATGATAGAAAAACTGTCTTGGGGCTAAAGATGTGTGATACTTTTGGATCCTTGTTTGTGGAACTTGTACGTTATCGTTAAGCGTGTTGCGTTTAGCCTTTATTGTTAATGGGGTTTGGTGGGTATAAACGCGTACTAAACGTTAAACGCACAACGTTAAACCATAAGGGCGTCAACCGCTAAACGATAAGGCAAACGAGAAGTTAGAAACGCGCGCCACTGTATGACTGGATTCTCAGCAATAAAATAATCAGTCCTACAACGGATGTTTCGAAAACATGGATGATATCTCTGTTATGGCTTTAAAATGCGATATCCATGGACATCTATATCACAAAAACCAAGAAAACCAAAATAACCAAACCAAAAG
>LQRL01128921.1:5379-21740 GCA_001703475.1 Hydroides elegans | reverse complement strand
TAAATATGTGCTATGGAATAATAAAAACATAGTTATAAATGGAAAGAGCTTGTTTTGGAAAAACTTCTTTGAAAATAATATAACGATGATAAGCCAACTGTTCAAACAAAACAATCAACTTATGAACTTGAATGATTTAAGAGACATATACGATATACAAATAAACTTTCTTAAGTACCACGGACTCTTTTCAATCATAAACAAACATTTCAAAGAACATGTTAATCATAACTTTATTCACACAGACCTTCACGTGAGCAAGCACTTGTCAATTATAGATACCGAAAACGCCAAGTCCAAAATATTCTACACTGAAATAATAAAAGATAAAGTCCAGTCTCCGACCTGCATCCAATTTTGGAAAAGCGTTTCTGTTAGCGAAAAAACTTTATACTCGAGCATGCGTTTTATACGAAATGCAACGAAAGAGAGTAAGCTTATCGCGTTTCAGCATAAAGTTATTCACAACTACGTTGCACATAACGTCAATATGAAGAAATGGAGTATGAAAGACAGCGAAAATTGTAGATACTGCAACGAAAAAGAAACACTTTTACACATGTTAGCCAACTGTCCTGAAACTGTCAAAATACAAAAACAAATAATAAGAGTTCTGCGGACCAATTGCATCACTGTAAACGATTTTATTTTTGGTAGCAATGATAAAGCTGAAACTCTTATCTTTCTTGTAGCAAAATGGCTTCTATGGTCTACGAGATTTCATGGAAGTGATTTAAACATTTACAAAATTATATCTGAAACAAAGCTAAGAATATCTATTGACAAAAACAAACTTTCAACTCAGCTATTTCATGCAAAATGGAATAAATATAAGCATATTTTAGAAGCAAGACCACTAGATTACATTTGAATAAAGTTTTCAAAAATCTTAATGCATAAAGGCTTTTAAAAAACGCGATCTATGAGCTAGTATAGGTTCCCCTTAAACATGCAAACAAAAGCAGTGAATGAAAGATTCGTGTGTGAGAGTGAGAGTGGCAGCAAAGTTTCTAAAAAAAATCGACGGGAGTTCACTACTATTCGATATATACGAGGCTACAATTCGATTTGTTTTCATGATAGCAATAGCCTGTATAAAAGCTACATAGAGATATTTGTGTTTCTCTAGTTCATGGTAGAATAAAATATTGTACTGTAAAATGTAAATTTGCTACAATGTATTATAGTATTGTTACATTATCACTATTGTTATTATAATGTACAATTTGCGAAATAAAGGGGACTGCCCAGAGATTACAAAAAAATAGGGCATGTCCCGACACCGAAACAAAAAAAAATTCGACACGATTGAAAACAAGCTTCCGCTATATGAGAACACAATGGAATTCGGGGCATTGCAAATAACTGGTTAGAAAGTTATCTTATTCCAAGACAGCAATATGTACAAATAGGAGACGTTCAGTCACAATTAATGCAAATCTCATGTAGTGTTCAACAAGGCTACGGACATAAATTATTTATATTAAACATCAATGATCTATGTGATGTTTTACAGCTACTTCGCTTTATGCTGTTTGCGGACGACACCAATATTTTCCAATTCGGAAATGATATTGAGATTCTTTGTCGTGAAATATATCTAGAATTGTTAAAAGAAAATCATAATATTTTGTAAAGGTACATTATTAAATACCAACTTGACCATAAGAGGCCTTGAAATATAAAAAGTACACGCTACTACATTTTAAGGTGTCAAAATTGATGATAAATTATCTTAAAAACAACATATTTATAAAGTTAGGGGACAACTTTCAAACTGCATTTCAGTCATGTATGAATCAAAAGACCTTGTCCATGTTCATTGTGTCATTTGTTAATTTTGGAAATTAAAATGTATTCTTATTTTATTTGTTTATTCAAATGAACAATGCACACTAAATATATTATCATTTATCATGCTATAATCGAAGTATGAACAAAAATGTCTAACCTTATTTGTTTAGTTAGAAATGCCAGCAAGGAGAAGAAAAACTTAATAGATTACTTGACTGAGAGCTAGAATACAATGATCGTATTTCTTTAGAGTCAGCCGATTCAGCCAGTTCAGCCAAAACATAAGCCAGACCAAATATTAACTAAAGAAACAGATCGTATTTGAATAGGCTTATTTTTTTCAAGGTCACAATTGCATAATTTCTATTTCGAATCATTCCTACAAAATACGATGCAAATAATTTGTTGAACTGTTAATCTTGTTGCCTTTTGTGAAAAAAAGCAAGAATTAAAACATAAATCATAAATTAAGCAAAACATCAACAAAACGTAAAATCAAAGCGTCACGTGACAAAATCCAGCCGATTAAGCCAGCTTCCATCTGATTGGCATTCTGACTGAATTGGCTTTATTGGCTGAATTGACTGGCACTATAGTAACACGGCCAATGAAATATATGAGCAACGCTGGAAGCCAGGTAACAAGTCGCAATATAAGCATCACTACCATGTTACCTCGCATTTATATATCAAACGTTGACAAGTTAACATGCATAAATGTAAATATTTCTGAAAAAACTTTTATCCAACATTCTAATCTGAGAAGAAACATATCACAAATGCATCCACCCATGAATAGCACTGTAAAGAGCTTGGATATAAAAACGTTTGATGAAGAAAGTGATGAGGAAATGGATGACGTAGAGGAATCAGAAGATGCATGAGATGAAACGCATAGAATATGTCGGTTAAAACAAAAGATGAGGCAATATATAGATACATTGAAGGGCAACTCGCGACATAATTTTCAAAAGAAACAAATATTAAGCATAAAACGACTTGGCACATTGAAATTTGCAATTAAAAATCATATTTCGAAAAATATTTTTAGATAAATGTATTCTTATTTTGTAAATAAATTGTCCCAGTGCGTTCATATAACCAACTAGATTTTGTGCAAATTGAAAATGGAATTGCTTGATGATTTGACATTGATTCATTTACATTTCCATTAAGTATGCCAGGCTACATTTCTCAAGCAAAAATGAAATACTTGATAGATTAAATGAAACATATAAAATTCTTAAAATGGAATTCCTAAAATTCATTTAGCAAGATGTTTTTTTTTAAGTTTGTAGAATGATCGAATTTGAATAGTAACCTCTTTTTAATTAGGAACAATTTAAATACAAATGTGCATTTCAAATACAAATGTGATAATTATGAGAATGATGCAACGTCTTCAGATAATGCTTGAAGACTTGCTTCTGAAAATATTTATCGTATTAACAAGGCAGATATCATACTTTAGTATGAAACTCTGTAAAACGTAATGTATCAGCTCAGGAAAAGTAGACATCAGAAGAGAATTATTCAAAATGTTTAACGATTTCAAAACAAAGACATTTATATGAAAAAAAACTCTCATATAAGTTTTTTTTCAGGTGTAACTGCGTGAAAGTAACTTTGATTTCAAACACAAATCCTGCCATGTAGGTTGTGCCCTTTCGTGCACAAGCCAGCTCCGATTTCAAATCACCAGGCTCGGCTAAAGGTACATGGCCAGGGCATTGGTTAGGTGTATTTGTATGCGTGCTTCGGAATGGGATTACCTCCACTCAAACCTGCACCTGAGTCTCTTGTTGTCTTGTTGTCTTTTAGACACACAACTTGGATATATTGGTCTTTAAAAGAGAGAGAATGGCTTTTGCTCAGCACAACCAACTGCAACTTGAAGTGTCCCGTGGCGACAGACAGTGATGACGGGCACAGATAGATATTGCTACTTGGAGTTCTTGATAACGATATGCACACTGGCTGTCAAAGGGTTAACGTAGTTCTATCTAATAAGAGGTACAGACATATCAACTATTCTTATCCTCTTTAGGAGCTAGAGCAGGCCTTTTTGGACCAGCACTGATCTTCCAAATCACGGAAAGGGGCGATAAAAGGATCCTTTAACACTGCTCATTCTACACTACTTGGCAGTCGCACCCAGTTGGTCATCTAACACTGCGGTAAGATAGTAAGATAAAATAATCAGGACCACTGACATTTTGGGCGTGGGAAGTACACACGTTCCAGGCTATACCGACAGCGAGGAACTCCATGATTGCAGTGTTGATGTCAGATTGCAGAAGAATCAAATATCGAGGACGAAATGCTTGTTATACCTTTTTTGGAAGACAACCAGACCACAGAATGCATTGCAAACCACAGACCAGGAATCTTAATTTTAAACAACCTGGTAACCAGGCAAAATTGAGGAGTTTACGAACGAACTTTGTCTAACTTATCACTAGCAGCCAGACACCAAGTCTCGGAGGGAACATATGATTCGTTTTGTAATGCTGAGTTCACCGCTGTTTCTAAAGTGCTTGCCTTTGTAAATGGAAAGCACCAAAACTGGTTCGACGAGAACGTAGAATATATTCACTGCTAGTACACGGCAGAGATTTGTCCTTCTCCAAAACGTTACCTCTGCCATAAAGTAAAGTAAAGAAACGCTGGCCACTCAGAAGCGTCTCAGAGCCATGAAGAACAGTTGGTGGTACAAACCAACGGCTTAAGGTACAACGCTGATTGCGGACAGTCAATAAGTACTGGGCAGATGGACTAAACACTCTAACTTCTTGCTTCTTGCTCAACAAATATTTTACTATCTCAGATGAGGCCTTGCAGGAGATCCAACAGCTAAAATACCTTGATATGGTACCCAATCAGTCAGACGTAGATACGGAAATTAAACAGCAGTCTTTAGGAAAAGGACCATGCCAGGATGTTATCCCAGCCGTGGGGCGGCTCACGTATGATTTCGAGATCCACGAAGCGGTGTTATATGTTCTGGAGGAATTATCACGTTCCACAGAGACACTTATTAAAGGACACTTATTAAACTTATTAAAGGACACTTATTAAATACCTGGACAAGCGAAACAGAAACCATTCTCAGTGTAATAATCACCGCGGTAGTTTACTTATATCCATAAAAGGTAGGATACTGGCCAGGTTTGTCTACAACTGTCTTCCTATAGTCAACAAAGTATATCCTGAGTCACAGTATGGTTTTTGTGGTATTTGCACTTCCGCTGATATGATATTTCCCACTTAAAGTTTCAAGAAAAATGCCAGGAGCATAACAAATCTATGTATACGGTCTTCGTTGACCTAATTAAGGCATCAGCAGGGCTGCTCCACAAAGTATATTTCCGGGATATAACGATTGCCCTATCAGATCATTTCACAACGGGATGATGGGCCTTGTGTTCGACAGCGGACAGCATTCCTAGTCATTCCAGATCACAAACGGTTTCAAAAAGGGATGCGTATTAGTATTAGACGCTATTCAGCAAAGTATTAGTGCTGATGCTTTACTATGCATCCAGAAACATAGATTATGGTGCCTATATCCAAGTAAAAACCGATGGTGGAGTCTTCAACCTGGTTGAGTCTTCGCTGACCGCAGCAAGACCACGCATATGTCAATCCGTGATCTCCTGTTTGCGGATGATTGCGTTCTCAGTGCGCACATCTTAGAAGATAATCAGGGCAATAATCGACTGCTTCGCCAGCAAGTCAACAAAGAAGTTCAGTCCCTACATCAGTATGAAACAGACGAAAGTCCTATTCTTGTCGAGACCCAAAGAACAAAACCACGACACGGCGGTCGTGATTGAGGGCACGGCTCTGTCCTCTTTACAGTACTTCTGCTACCAAGGAAGCACGATTCATGCGATTACTCTCTTGTTAAGAAATAACCGGCCGTATAGCAGAGACAAGCGTCCTACAATCTGAGATATATAAGATAATAAAAATAAATGATTTAATCAAGTTTGTCTCGAGTTCATATCCGATTAGTCTCGGTCCCAATGTGTTACAAATGGTACCAGAATTGAACGAATTTCACGCAATTTATGTAAAAACCGGTCATTAATTAGTACGGACATTTACTTTGTCTTAGGTCACAAATAAGTAACGACATGTGTTTACTACGTTGCTGAGGCATATTCACTGATGATATATATCGACAATTGCACCAGATGCGTATAAAAAGAGTCGGTGAACGTGTCAGTTTGACTTAACTTTACTTTACTTTACCTTACGTTATTAAAGTGTGTCATATAATATCGCATATCTCACTGATAACGGTGAATAGCATACACAACCTACAACCAATAGTTGACTTATCCTTTGGTTAAGGCGGTGTATTTTGAAAATAAAGGTTTCGCAGCGATGATTTGCAAAAACAGTTAACGCTTTGGTGATGTACGATTTCACTTGATATAACAGTTGACTTGTCCTGTATATGGAGTCTATCAACTGTTCATCGCTATAAATAAAAACAAAAACAAACTTTTAAAATTAATAAAACCACACATTCGGTCAAAAGTATCAAAAATAGGAAAAACCACGAATTCGAAAAAGAACCAAAATCCAAAAAAAGGTGAACATGGTTATAAGTATCAATAGCCCGACTGGTGTTCACCGCTTTATAACTTAGTGTTTAGATATTGATTATACTTTGTAACGGGAATTATACAACAAACTTCCTTTTGTTGTTGTACATATACTTGACTAATAAAGTTGAATACAGTGTTTACTTTGTCAGGTTTCCATTTAATAGATAATCATCAGTTGTTATAACTATAAACAGATAGAGCCTACGTGTGTTTTCAAAGGTTTAGTGTCTCCACAGCAGGTTTCATTTAACAAACGAATAGTCAAAACTGTTATAGATGTTTTAGCTAATATTCGGCAACAACTCAGCTACTAACTAGTTGTATATGCTGAGGCATATACCTACATATAATATCTTAGCTTTCTGGTTTTTCATTTTAAAGTGTTTATACTTGAATTATAATTTGGATGTTTGGAATAGCTTTTCAGTTATAACTTGTTCATAAGGAAATCTTATCTATATGTCTATCTTGTCTATCACGGATCATGGGATATTTATTCATATTATCATAGACAACCTGTATTAACTCTTCATTCTTGAAATATCAAATGACTATGATAAAACGTATGAAATTAATACTCACATAATCAAGTGAATTAAATGCATGAACTTGAAGAAAGATGCATGAACTCTATTAGTTCAAGTATCCGAATAGATAGGAAATACTTGAGAAGTAATTTATGTTAAATTAGTGTCTTGTAGTTTGTTTTCGATAACTAGGTGGATAATATAATTTGTTTATTTTGTCCCGACCATTGCTAAGATAATTAAGCTTATTAGCTAAATAGTCATCAACTATCATCAGTCACCAATGGATACTCAATCCTCTCTGAGGAAGTACCACAATAGTCATTAACTTATAAACTCATCGCTTGCTGCAGGAGTTATACGGATTACAGTCACATTTTACGGTTAGAGTTATACGGTTTATCTTCAACAAATACTATCATCGTTAGTTACCAAATTTTACCAAAAACAAAGAACAGACCCAATTGCAGTGAAGCAGATATTAAGAGCAGTTTTTCGAACGGACTAAAATGACATCTTTAATGTGGCTTCAAGTGTTAACAAGGGTGCTGGGGTGTCAACAGAAGTCTTAAGTGTGCTTTGCAGATAGCAAAAGAGCTCATGCAACGAGGTACAAAGTAAAGAAAAGGAAACAAATACCTGAGCAATTGGACACTAGGCATTTCTTCCATCGTCTGGTTATTTGCGAATGTACTCGTTATCAGCTGTATAGCAGGCGTAGTACTTATGGACGCGCACTACCCAAACTAAGTGATCCCATGTGGTTTGCTTTGTTTGTGATATTGTTGACAATTTAGATCAGATGTTATTGTCACACCGAGATATTTGGCAGATTCGACATGCGCGAGAGAATGATTATGTACGAGATATGTGGTTCAGAACCCTTTGACATCGCATGATGCTTATCACTTGGCACTTCTCTGGGTGAAATGCCATTTGCCACGTGAATTCCCATTTGCGCAGTTGATCTAGGTCTCTTTGATGGCATGATGCGTCGGTATTAGAGTTGATTGCGAGGTACATAATAGTGTAATCGGTAAAAAGTCGAACTTTCGACTTTACGTTGTCTGGGATGTCGTTTATGTAGTCCAGGAAGGGACAAGGGCCGATAACATAGCCTTGTGGAACGCACTCGTGCCATATAAGAGCGTACACCCTCCAGAACTACAGTCTGAGTTATGTCTGAGAGCCAGCTTCTCATCCACGGGTTGGTGCGCTACTGGATTCCATAGTGACTTTGTTTATAGACAAGGAGAGAATGATTTACCTTATCACAAGCCTTGGAAAAGTCCATTACTATCCCATCAGTTTGCTTTCCACCTTGTAACACATTCACTATAAAATAAGTAAGCTGAGATTTGCATGACCGCTTGTCGTGGAAGCCCATTTGTAGATCATGTAGATCATTTAGTATGTTGTGTTTTCTTCCGTGGTTCATGATTCCACTTGTTATAATATGCTCAAAAAGCTTGCTCGGTATGCTAGTGAGTGAGATTGGTCTATAGTTAGCCGGATCGCTTTTCTTTCATTTTTATAGACAGGTGCCACATCATCTTGTCTCAAATTAAGCGGGACTTTGCCTGTTTCGTAGGAAATTAATCGTTGTGAGCATTGGGCGACCATCGGAGCTAGTTGATTTAGAATACATGCATTCATCTTATCTGGACCTGTGGCTTTGTGAATTTTGAGTGATTGCAGTAGTTTAAGAACACTATTTTCTGTTATGTTTATGTCGTCCATACATGGATGTTCAGTAGATTTTGGTCAAGAGTTAATAGGATTTTTCTTTGAAAAAAAAAACGGATTTGAATTGCTCATTTAGCGTATTTGCCTTTTCTTTCCTGTTTGTAGAATGCTTGCCGCTTGCATTAAGTGCTGGTATACCGGTATAGTCCTTTCGATTTTGCTTAGTGAACGACCAAAAACGCTTAATGCTTAGAAAGGATGATTAATTGCTGTCTGTGTCTTCCGGTGTTATGATTGATTCAATGTACTTCAAGTATGCTCTTCTTGATTTAAGTTGTATTTCGCTTTTAATATTTTTGAGTTTTTCTTGGATAGATCTATGACTAGGTGTAGACCAATCGAAGTGGCGCTGTTGTTTCTTCTTATTTTTTGTCACGGCGTTTGATTAGTTTTATTATTTCAGGGTGCTAGACTTTTGTACTATGAATATTAAGAACTTGATAAATTCTAAATGATACAACCGTTTTGATTAACTGGCTTTCAATAAATCATTAACACTTTATACATTTCTCCATTTCAAACATAACTTAAGTCTCCATTGATACATTATTCTTTCATATTTCAATATAACTAGATTTCATGTTAACGCATTGATACATATAACTTTACGCATTCACTATATTTTATTCAAAGAGAAAGTGTTGTAAACTGTCTGTTGGGAAAGATGGATTGTCGATTTACCTGATGATCCCGTACTCATCTATAGGATGTACGGCCTACTTCTCGTCTGAACGCGTCGGTTGACTGTGCTGATACTGCCTTCTGTGGCAGTCTTTTCCAGTCGTGAATTACACGATTGGCGAAGAATTGCTTCCTTATATCCGTGCGACATTGTTCAAATAGCAGTTTATCACTGTGTCCTCTAAGTTGAGACTTGTTTCGTTTGTAAAACGAATGATCTTTTATCAAGTAGTTATTGTTCAGGATAATGTATGTTTCTTTCAGGTTGATGGCTTTTCTACGATCCGAGAGGCTTTGGAATGTGATTACGAATGATCTTTTATCAAGTAGTTATTGTTCAGGATAATGTATGTTTCTTTCAGGTTGATGGCTTTTCTACGATCCGAGAGGCTTTGGAATGTGATATCACTCTTACACAGTTTTTCACATCTTCTTTGGGTTTTTTTTCGAGCGCCTCTATGTTTTTTTTTAGCCACGGGTTCCATGCAGGAGAGCAATATTCTAAGATTGGTCGAATCAGGGTGGTATAAAGGTTTATGATGACCTCAGGAAAACGGTTGGAGAAGCACCTTTTGATCATACCGAGTCTTTGGTTTGCTTTGTTGATGATAGAGCATATGTGCTTACTTGGTTTGAGAGCGTTAGACACCGTAATTCCTAAGTTCTTTTGCTCTGCTACTTCGCACAGGCACTCTCCTTTGATGAAATAAGGGTAATCTATTCGGGGTTTCACCCTTAGAACGGAGCACTTTTCAACACTGAAATCGAGAAGCCACTGCTTTGACCACGCTGAGAGCTGGTCTAGGTCCTCTTGTAGTCCATGACAGTCTAGTTTAGTAGTGATTTTACGATAAAGTTTGCAGTCGTCTGCGAATAGCTCGATTCTTGATGACTGATGACACTTTCGAGGGTAGGTCATTTATGAAAATGAGGAAGCAGAGCGGTCCCAGGATGGTCCCTTGTGGTACACCTGAAATAACACTGGTACATTCGGAAGAGGATCCATTCAGTATGACGCGCTGCTGCCTACCAACTAAGAAAGCTTTAAACCACGAGAGTATATTTCCCCGTATTCCATAGGACGACAGTTTCTGCAATAGCCGATTGTGGGGTACTGAATCAAACGCCTTGCGGAAGTCTGTGTATACTATATCGATCCCTGTCCCCTGCTCATCGTACATTGAGGTCCAGTTGTTGTAACACTCTAAGAGGTTAGTCATGTTGTTCACAGCTGATGATGTTGTTGGCTTGACAGAAAGACATGGCATGTTTAAGAACTATTCGTTCAATAACTTTAATAACCTGGCTGGTTAGTGAAACTGGGCGGTAGTTATTCGGCGATTTGCGAGAACCCTTTTTGTGGAGGGCGCATATATTGGCTCGTTTCCAGTCATCTGGAAGGGTACCTTTATCCAGCGATTCCCTGAAGAGTAGATATAGGGGTTTAGACATTCTTTGATTATTTCTCAATTTTATATTTTCTAATTTGTTTCTCCGCTTTCTCTTCGTAATATGAAGGAGACAAGAAAGGAAATTCCATGATTCTTCAACCAGCACCTAAACGTATCGTTACGCCCATTCTTCGTAACCGACGAGAGTAACCCTAGTTTTAGTCAGACAAACTTCTTATTATCATGATAACTGTTCTGCTACCTAGAATTTTATCGAATATAAACCAAAACAAACGAAGTCCTGTTATCTTATCAGCTTTAATCAAACTCATTTATTTAGGTTAATACTCAATGTAGGTTGGTTTAAAATGCAACACTAGTTTGTTGTATGTTTTAGGCACATTGATTAAAAATATTCCACTCATAGGCTCGTGTTTAAAGGGATTCTAATTGTTATTTTCTTTTAGCACACTCAACTTCTCAAGTTTAGAGCTGTCAATTCTGTTTCTGTTTATGTACAACCCAGAATCCCATTAAGGTATTATGGGGTCGGTCTTCTACTATCCGGGTTACCCATGCTCTTTTCGATAAAACAGTGAAGGGTCTTAAACGTACCAGGTACAAAACCCGTACACGGCGCCTCCAGCTTAACGTCCCGTGCGAAGGACATTATACCCCGAGGCGAGGAGTCCGTTATGACTCCTCCAGTCAATCAATAGTACCTCCAGTGGGGCTTGAACCAGGTTCCTCCTGATTGCTGGCCGGGCGCCTTTAACCATTGCGCAACGAATTCGCCTTAACATGAATTCCTTAGTTTCTTATCATGTTCCAAAAACTCATAATCTAGCCGAAAAAACCTCGCTGCCCTCGTAGAGACTAGAGAAGCATATGAAACATGCATCTCTTGACAACAATTAATGTAGTATAGTACGATTGGAAGCTAAATTGTTACTCGTTTGGACTAATAGCCATGGCGGTGTCATTTGTCTCATGTGCAATTACCATTTTATTGCACCTGTGACCCTTATTCGATACATGTCCTAATTTGAAACACTTTTTTTGTAAATCGCTCCAGATAATCAAACATGCTAAAATCATACATTGATATTTGATGTTCTTAAAATATCTTTTGTTGCAATACACATTTCAGTATTAATTTAGATCATTAAGCCTTATTTGGATAATATGAACCGGCTTTTACGACTCTTTTCGAATTAGGATCTCAGGTCTATCACATATCGATATAGACTCGTTCCTCTGCCTTGCCCTGACGATTCCATGTGTTTGCTAGACATTTCGAACGGAAAGTCATTTATGGAGCTAGATGTAGAGACTGAGTTATAGTCCCAAAATGAATAAAGGGGCGGGTTGGGCGCGTTTATGTTTAACAAATGCTTCCTTGTTTTAAATATACTTTAAAATGTTTGCTTTTATAATTTTGATTATAGGATTTCAATGATTGGATGATGGCCAGAAACTAATCGCACCTGAACATACCAATTCCATGGCGGGTCGTGAAAATAATGCCGCCAATGCATGTTATTGGAAAGATGTGTGGAAGAAATTATACTCCATGCGCAATATGCACCAGCTTTGCGACGTCACTATCATGTCGGAAGAAGGAACCGTTTTCAAGGCGCATTCTATTATTCTTGCATCGGGAAGCTCTGTGTTTTATGCGCATTTTGTTGATAGATCTACAACGTGCATGGTTCAGCGTGATGCTTCGACAATTCAAATTTTTGGCCTCACATCAGATATCTTGGAAGTGACAATAAATTTTATCTATGGTGTCACTCCTGTGACAATTGAACACTTCAAAAAGTTGCAGAAAGGAGGCGAAATCCTCGGTATACCTGGTGCTAAGACGTATTGTGTTCAGCAGCTTAAGGAACTAGAACAATTCGCAAAGGAAAGTGATTGTAGCAGCACCTCCCAATCATCACAAACAGCAGTTGTATCGTTTACCGAGGCCTGTCCCTCACATTTGTCTGAAACTCAACCCACAGGAGGCAAGAAGGAAGCAAATCTGGGAAAATGTCCTTATTTCAGCAATCGCGGAGCCGAAATAAACTATTTTGTTCCTCTGAAAAAGAGGTTCCTAATGAATGTATTGACCGAACTCAAAAAAGATCATATCAAGGCGGCACCAGGCCAGTTCCCATTAGAAGAAGCGGCATTAAAGGAGATGCGCGAGGATTCATCAACCAACGGGGAAAATCGCCAAGCACCTAAGGATAGTTCAAAATCGTCAAATCAAAATCGTTCAATCAAAGGCAACATACAAACACAGCAACGGAATGACCAAGGAAGTGAACATAACCCACATATTACCAATTTAGATGAACACCAAATAGCAGAAATCGGAAGTAATAAAAATGAAACTTGCAACTCGAAACAAACTAAAGCCGATATCGGGTCGACTGAATGCATGATGCAAAAGAAACAAATCAGCACAACCGCTGATGGCGACAATGATATAGAAATGGATATCGAGGACGCGTTCATTAACAGTGCAAAGCAGCTGATTCCTCATCACATCCCTGATTTGACCTTCGGGGATATGGGCGTGCAATGTCCGCATCTACAGAAGTTAGCAGGTCACGTCGATATGGAACCGGATTTCGCTGATGATATTCTTGCAGCAGATAACGCATCACCTTTGGACTTGCAACGTACAGAGAAGAAGGGCGAGTCAGCTTCCAAAGTCAATCAAGAATCTGTCTCGTTATCAAATGGCACTTTAAGAACATCAGAATGTGACAAGAAATCCGATAAGAACTCAACACATGTCTCCTTAGTTCATCCTGAACCCGAAATAGACTACAATGACACAATATTATCTCCCCGCTCGGAAGGGGGCACAAAAGTCAATGTCTTGGGACCGGTTTCTTCAAAATCAAAACCCAACAGATTTAATACCATATCTGAAAACATATCAGCTGATTACATCAATAATGGTTTAAACGACACATTGGACCAATTTACTCCGAATGAGAGCGAATCCGACATGTTCAGTCCGGAATCACAAGACCTAGGTGCTGATGATATGTCGAGTTTTTCACCCGAAAGTTTGCAGATGGAACTGTGTGGTAGCAACACTGGTATGGAACAGAGGATTCTCGCGGCTAATGTATTGAAAGGACAGACAGTGTTACCTAGATACGCGGATGCCTTTTTCACACACGGACAGAGATTCAGTGGATCGCAAACCAGTTACAGTGCGGTGCAAATGAACGATCCGGCTTCAAAACAGTTCGGTATGTCACAGCATGCAAGGTCGAATGTGCCATGTGTTAGGGATAACATGCAACCTCTCGATTACGCAAATTCTGGTGCTTTTTCTGGATCGGACGGAACCGCTTATTTATCACCGAAGTCAAACCCACCTAGTCTTTCACCGAACAGTATTTCGTCGTGTAACAGTGTCAGTTCCATTGAGAAATTGACCGATGTGAACCAGCCTCAAAACCTGATAGCAGCGCATAGAGGGAATGCCAATCAAAGGCCACAGCAGAATTCGTTTATGCCGTTTCATATCTCCTCCGAAAATAATCAAAGACCAAAATCAGTGAATTCATTTGTGGCTTCTATGGACCATAATAATTTTGGTCAGTTTCAATCGCATTCAATGGATCAGTTTGCATTCTTAACTCAACAAGAACGTCCACAATCAGCCCATAGCATGGGAACAGGCTATGGCTATACACATATGAACTCTATGTATCAGAATCCTGTCAGTTTCAACCGTACCCAGCAAATAGGTGCTTCAGCGAACAATCCAGTCAATGAATTTACCGAGCTTCATCAACAGCAAGTTAAATCACAACCCGAACGCAGTATTCAAGCCAGTGCCAAGGCGAATGACCATTATAACCAGTCTTTCAGAGGAATTCCAAACCAGCTGAAATCATGTCCATCCGGCATGAGGCAAGACCCACCGCAAACCAGTATTTCTAGGAACGGAGATTATCGAAATGCAACAGAAAGAACACTATTTGGTTCAAATCCACAATTCAGACCAGAGGAACCAAATAATCATGAAGTTCAGGTTTCCAAGGAAACAAATCGCAGGCAATTTGACAGCAGCCCCGGTGAATACGCAGCCGGTGGTACATGCAGTGCCATGGATACAGTTGCCGGGGAAACAGAGCCAAAGCAGTCGACATATTTGGTCCAAAACCATGTGGTGGCGGTAAAAACGGAAAATCGAAGCGATGATGGAGAGGACGCGATGTCGCCGCCAGAGGACAGCACTGATGGGGTGGCGAGACAAAACGAGGAACTGCGAGAAAGACTTAGACAAGGTGGGTTAAGGATATGTTTATCTGTGTATTGAACATGTTAATTCTAAAATTATACATGTATAATAAACTCCTGATAAACATATCTCTTAAAAGGAATAAAAATATGGTTTTATGACAAATGTCCATTCCGAAATGTTCCTTTTAAGAGATATGTTTATCAGTTTATTATACTTCGACACCAAATTGAATGGTTTCATATTTTTGCACAAAAATGATTTACCTTATGATTCTAACATTGTCATAATCAATTTCTAGATTTGTTATTTGGTCTATTTGAAACGATTTAAAGAACACTGAAATATCTCTTCTTTTCCACTAGGTTACGAAGACAAGCTCTACCACTGTCTGGATGACGCATGTACATACAGCAACAAACTCATGGAGTACGTCCTCTCGCACATGTACCATCGACATGGAATGGGGACGCCCGATTTGCAACCAATGCGATAAGGCATACTTCTCGGAAAGGTGAGTTTGTGGGTGAGGAAAAGGGTTCAAATTTATATTTTTTGAAGACACATTAATGTGATTTAAGCTGAAATAGCCCATGGGATTTTAGCGTCGTTCATTTTTGGCAATCATTTATCAATATAATATTCAGCCTTGATGAACAATATTATTCATTTTACCGTTATATTTTGGGGCATGATACCTAATACAGGTATACGTCCTTAATTTAAAAATCCTAAAATTGAAAAATCCTGAGTGACGTGAGTTCATATCATATTGTAATTTATTCCTAGATGAGAGTGACATACGGGGTGACATAATGTTTAAAACGGACGTCACCCAGGCCCTTCTAATGCTTATTTAAAGCAAGTCTCAACCCCTTGTTTTAAAACGTGCATAAAACCTACTTACCTCAAACCAACAAGTAATTTGAGTTGAAATTGGTAATAAAGTATATAATCCAAAACAAAGGAATAGCAACTTTATTCCTAATCTTTTTAACCATTATACTTGCAATCTTAATCACTTCTTATCACTTTTTTAACATTTTAACTTTAACGTGTGTTTATTTACAAGTTCCATTGTTCTCATGCATTTGCGTGCTTACGTCACAGTATTTCTACGCAAAACATTGCGTCACAATTGGGCTCGTATTTATGACGCATACGTTTTTAATAAATCAATTTTTATGTGTGCGACAATTGTGTTTATATGAATTTTGAAATGATAGAGGGCAGTTTCGTAGGGTGCTGGTGAATAATATTATTTCTATAACGAATATTATTAAGTTTCAAATGCAAAAAAGCGGACATAATAAAGATAGAAATATTTAAATATATTTAATTAA
>LQRL01128903.1:0-21875 GCA_001703475.1 Hydroides elegans | reverse complement strand
GAAAACCATTTACGCGAAAAGGATCCTTTATCAGAGGATAAAGCACGATACTTGGGAGGATTTCTTAGTAGAATATCATAAGACTTTAGGATAAACAATACATGTTTACTTATATAATGAATTGCATAATTAATGTATCTAAGTTAAATATACATATAGCATAATAAATATATTGAAAAAAAAACTTACTTGTGTTGCAGCATATCGGAGAGCAAATGCAAACATTATGTAACTTATACGAAACATGATAATGTGAGAAGATCCAATTTTCGAATTAGTTTGATTAAAACTTGTTCATAATTTATTCTTTTAAAAACTTTTAACATATAGTTAGATTCTAGTTTATTTACAATGTGCTGTTGATTATTTTGCCACAAAGTTATCCTCGCAGTACAGCAAAATAGTTATGATGCATATTAAATAGCAAATAATTATGCAATTTTGGTAAAGGTTACTTGAATAGATAACTATATCTCTCATGCTTATTTAGAGGAACCATATAAGAAACGATAACCTAGCCTTGAAAAGCCAGAGGCATAAACATGTATGTGTCATATTCATCAATACATCAAAAACGACATTTGAAGATAACGAGCGAAAATCGTTCTTAATTTGAAAGTTTTTCTTAAAACCACCTTATCAAATTGGTTATATTTTGATCGACTCGCTTAATTGTAAAATATGTAATCATACTATTTGCCAAGGTTAAAGAGTCCTAATTGACTGTACTTGAAAACACTGTGTTACAAATTGGCACCTCAAAAATTATACATGAAAGGCAAAGTGTGTTTTTATATGATTTTGGCCTGCTGAACACGAATTCGAAGTCCATTTTGTTCCATCACGTCACAATTTTTTGAAATTTTCAATTTTAATTCTGCATTTTTTTCTCTATTTTTCTCAAAATAAACTGAAATTTGGTAAATATTTCTAATTCATTGATTCTAAAAGATTTGAAATGAACTCTATATAAATGTTTGACCACTATATTGACCATAATTATATATTCTATCCAAAAATACAAACTAAGATATTCTGATAACTTATCGAACAGAGGGCTACCCTAGGCAGGGTCATCAAAAATAAATCGGAAAATTTTTAAAATATTTTCTTTGAGCATTCGGGCATTCTTTAGTCTTATTTCGATAGTCCGATAAATATTCTCCATTATAATGACTAGAACCTGTGGTATTACGACGTAGATAATAAAATATAAGCTCCGAATCTTAAGGACCGCGCGGCCCATTTAAGTCCATGCGAACTTCAAACCTTTCCGCATTAAGTTATTATTTTCAATATAGCGATTTTTACCAATTAATTTTTATATCTTATATTACATAAATGTTTAATAATGAATAGAAAAACGACGAAATTCGCATTAATTGTTATTATTCTCACTAAATTATGTGGACCTAAACATTGGCATCACGATAGCTGGAACTTCCGGTTGCTGTTTGTGTGTAACATATATGCAAAAATATTTAATTTGTAACAGTATGACCCAAAACCATTATTCCTCAGCAGTATAATATACGGTGTAGGGATATTCAGAAATAAACTCACTGAAATTCGAATAAGGAATTATTTTTTTTGAAAAAAATATTTTTCTTTGCGATTTATATGTGAATCACTAATATTTTCTTAGTTTAAGATTTTATTGGAGGTTAAAAGCCTCTTTGCCGGAAATATTATGAAAAATGAATGCAGAAAATCCATAATTTGAGTAGGTTTACATTGTAATTTTAAAAATTATCATATACTCTAAAGTCAGAACCATAGAAATTCGTCAAAAATGCAAAAAATGAAAAATCAATTTTACAGAAAAATGGGACGTGATAGAACAGTTTTAAGTTCAGATTCGTAATCAGCGTGGTCGAGTTGATTAAGTAGACAGTATTTCATCCATGTATATTTTTGAGTGTAACACAGTGAAATTAGAATAAACTTGCCATGATCTTATTGCCACATAAGGAGAAATCATATGGTATAAAGAAATTTAAAAGAAAAAATTTAATTTTTGATATCAATATATCTACTATACACTGTTTATTGCTATACATGTATATAAATATAATGATCAAATTAATGTTAAAAAGTAAGATAAGGAAATTCATAGGGAATATCTATTTCCCTACCATAGCCAATTATAGCCAAGCTACTCCAAAACAAAACATTAGTAAGTATAAAATACACGGGCCCTTGAAATATTGGTTATAGTACGCTTTAATATAATACTATACTACTCAAAACAATTAAAGGATCGGGGAAAGTGTTGGTAGATGCGGCCTCCCTGGATGGAATTATGTCTCAATTTTTAAATATATTGTTCTTTGATCATACTTAAATTATTCAATATGAATAAGGGTTATATAGAGAGCTGCGTGCAAGGTATTTAACAACCAATTGATCACAGAACCCCCATTTCAAGAATGATTTTTCATATGAAGCATGTTTCATAAAGCTTTTTTTTTTATGAAATAAACTTTATTTTATTATTAATGTTATGGTTTTGTGATTTTGTGAACACTAAATCATGCAGTTCGAAGACATTTAAATGAACCTAATACTGCGAGAATAGTATAACTATTTGGGATAGGCGGTCTCAGCGCTAGGATGCAATACGCTTCAATATTTCTCAAAATGTCGTTCGGAGCATTGTGAAATACTTCCTGGAAATCGGGAGATATACGCAGAGACCCAGACAATACCTCCAATGTGGGACTTCACCCCAGAAGACCGTCATTTTATTTCGATTGTACTTCGCATCCTCTCCGCTAATATTGCGCGATAGATCGAAATGGACTTTCTATGGAGGGTAGACTCTACTGGTGTGCATTTATCCCACAAACAACACGGAATCGACTAAATGATGACAATCTGCGAGCAGAAAGGCCAGTTTTTGCGGCCCATTTTGACTATGATACACCTAGAGCCCGCCTGGAATTTTCCCGGGTTCAGGTTAGGTGGCAGCTACGCCACTGGCATACAGTATTATTCACGGAGGAGGACAGATTCCTCATTTCGACATGTGATGGTAACACCATCTAGTATGACCAATACGGATGAGGGCCAGTCATGGTGTGGGCTGGTATCTACTTCGATGGCCGTATCGAGCTACAGGTCATTGATAGAGGGTCACCGACTGCAATTCGATATAGAGACGACATTTTTGGTTCGACAGTAAGAACTTTTGCCAGTGCAAAAGGTGATAACTATGTTTTAATGCTCGAAAATGCACGTTCCCATGTATCACGTGGTCCCGTGGTACATGGAATGGGCCTGAATCGAGGTAATGGGTTGGCCAGCGGTTTCCTTAGATTAAATCACTTTGAACAGTGTTCGGACTTTGTGAGGAGACGCATCAGAAAGCGCAATTAACCTCAACAGACACTACCGGAGCAAGCGCGGGTACTCACGAAGGAATAGAAGGACATACCTGAGTTTACTGTTCGTAAGCAAGACCCAGCAATGCAATGAGAGCATAGAGGCTGGAGGTAACCATACCAGCTACTAAGGTATCATTTGGAGCACTTTGACTGAGCTGCTGTTGTTTTAGATTGCACTGTTAATTTGCTCAGATCGGATTTATCATTTTGATTTTGGGGGTATCATGTTTATTCGACAATAAAAGTTAGTAAGAGTTTCAATAGTTGGTTAATTTTTGCATCACATATCAGGAGACATATCTGTCTGTAAACTTGAAATACATTTAAAAAAATATTCATTTTTCCCAAGACCTGCCGCACCCTAAAATCTGATCCTTTAATTATTTTGTACAGTATATGATTTAGAGTGATCACGGTAATTTTACTATGTCTCCATGATATTTACAAATAAAGGCAAATCGATAAGAGTATTGTATTAAAAAATGCGATAGACTCAGTCGCGTCTGCATCATTGCAACGATCCCACGAGACACTCCCACCAACCAACACCCCCAATTACACATGTTCAAAGATAAACACAAGCATATATGTATGTTTATCATATGTAAATGTAAATTTGGTGCATACTTGTAAACAGTTGTTAAACGTCACAGAACATATGTCGAACATCAGTGTACCAAATATCATATATCATAGTTCTTCACAAAGTTAAAAAATCCTGATATCGTCCTTTACTTTTTCTTAGCATCATGCCAAGGGTACCTTTGGTGATCCCTCTGTTTTCCGCGAACAGTTTGATACTCATTGCGTCGAAACGCGTTATCACCCGAAGAAACCGACTTTTTCTGCTGTGGCATCACGTGATTTCCGTCCTCTCCTTCCTCATGTATTATTTCAGCGGAAGGATGCGTCGGCAAGGCAATCACGTCTTTGCTCTTTTTGCGTCTCCATCGAAACCGCTTGCTCGATTTCTTGCCGCTTTCGTCTAGGCTTTGTGTTGAGGACGATTTGTATAGGCCAGAACCACCTCCATATATAGGGTTTTCAAGGACCTGTTTGGAGTTTACTCCAGTTGTGGTTAAATTGGTACACGAATTCGATTTCCAGCCGTTTGATTTGGAGAGTTTCTTTTGTGGTTTTTCATAGATTTGTTTCAAAGCGGACACCCAGTTGGATTTTCGTGACTTCTTCTTATCCTTGACACGTTTCATTGTTTTGTAATCGAAAGCGCTATCTTGCGGAGACCATCTCGAGTCAAGGTCATCGTGACCTTCGAAAACAGCTTCGGCATCTTCTGGAATCACCTGACTTACACGGGAATCGATGCTCCGTTCCGAATACAAGCTGACGGAATCAATATCATCTTCAATTGGAATATCGCCCACTAATCGTTCATTGTGATGGCGGTTATGTGGCGTCTGTGTTTCAAGGGACATGCCACGAGTTGCATCGTGAATAAACTCGTCTTCCGACGTTTGACTGACTTTATCCCAGTCATTGGCGTTTGGTATAAATGAGTCCAAGCTTTCGTTTGAGCTTTTGCTAATTGTGTAATGCTCAAGATCGTTAGATTCTGACCTGACGACGTTTCTGTCACTTGTGTCCCTTGCCGCTTTAATCTTGGCAATATCACCTTCGGTTGTTTCTTGATGCGAGTTCGACAGTGGCACATCTTGGATATCATTGCTATTCTCAGTTATAACATCCATTTTTGAAACCTGTTTTTCGTCGTTCCATGTACATGGACCAGCGAGGTCGTAAATCAAATTACCGTCATCGGCGACATTGCCATCTAGAGCTATTGCTGAAGGCCTGCGCTCGAAGTTTCTGATATCCTCATAGTCATCATCCTGCTCCTCTATATCTATAGTATCAACTGTAGTACTATCAGTATATGAGGTTTTTAAACCGGAGTCCTCATCTGGTTTCACTGGCAACGCGTCCTCATATGTGCCACTTCTCTCTGAATGCAAAGTAGCACCAAGGTGAGGCTGAGGCGTTTGACCTGAAACGGAAATACCCGATTGCTGGAAAAATGGCGTAGGTTTCTGTCTATTCGAACGAACAGATTCACTGTCGATAGCCTCGAAATCACTATCACACTTTTCAAATGCCACATAGGTTTGAGAGGCATCGAGATCATGTGGGACTTCGAATTTATTCTTCTTTTTCGGTTTCAATTTGCGGAAATATTTTCCAAGTTTTCTCGTTAGCTTCGCCGGCGGTTTCGCGGGGTCATTGGCCTCTTCGGTGTGAACGTCCTTCAACTTGACTGTTTTCCAGTCACGTGGTACATTATCCATCAGCTCATTGGGTGTGATAATCTCTATGCTAGTGTCTGATGATTTGCGATTGGCTATTTCAATTTCCTCATCCAAGGAAATGGAATGCAGGGAAGGTGGTTTGATATCATCATTGTCCAAACTATTGGCAGATCCAAGACCGTGTGATCCAACTCCTCTGTCTTGAGATCGTTCCGAATTCACATCGGCGTCTGATTGGCTATTTAGGAAGTCACGTGTTTCATAGTCAAGTTCCGGTCCCTCAATCTCCAGTGATTCAAGCGACGTATTAATATTGACACCATACAGGTCATTCTCTATCATATCCGTATGTTTATATGATTCAGATAGGTCCCCTGATTTAGTCTTGGGTTTGTTAACTTTGGCATACAATGTATTCAGTTCATCATCAGAAACAATTGGCTGATGCTGGTGTCCATTCGAGGTGATTTCTTCGGACGCGTTCCCCGTTTGAGTATCTTGTTTCGATTCAGGATGATCGGGTTCTGGGTCTGTTGAGTTTGTAGATTGAGAAGGGGCAAGACTTCTCATTGGCGATGCGGTTATTAGTGGCTTCTCTGTTGGTGTTTCAGCATCTGCTGCATTCAACGTTGTCGCACCATTTGAGTTTCTCTCCTCATCACTACAATGTAATGATTACATGTTATTACCGATTTTGAAATCGTCTGATAATCGTCGCTGGGAAATTATTGTATTATTATTGCTGTCGATAAAAGTAATAAGAATATTTTTGAATGCCAGAAATAATGAACTTGTTAACTACTTATTTTATCGGTCATTAAATGGTTAACTTTTTCAGATTTTTTAACAACTAAACATATATACCCGTCAACCCCATTTCAAAACCCTGTAAATAGAATGCCCACCAACCTGTTTTGCGCATGACTGAAATGGAGCACGTCATAGTCACTGAATCCTTCGCCTCCTCCTTCACTAGTATGCACCTGAGATAGAGCGGTCTCGGCGTTGTGGATGTAGGTTTGTGTCTGGAGATTGCGAAAAGAGGCATATTCGTCCACGTGGTCTTGGTCTGTGTAGTAGTCTATCAGTTCCTGACAGAATTCACTGATTTCCTGGATAAACGTGCGACCATAGAGCGAATTGATTATTTATTAATGACCTTTAGACAAATGTCATTCATAAAAGTTATCCTGCTTTCAAAATAAAGATATGACGAACATATATCCGTATTTTTAAAGTTGTTTACCCCCTCCACACCCAAAGACCCTCCCTCTCCGTGTAAGCCCTAACCAATCCCCACAAACCCAATACTTAAATTGACAAATGATCATCCTTCCCATCTTATAACGTCTTCCTATGTTGGACTCTGCTATTCATGTATCAAATTTAACACTTGAGCAATCTTGATAAAAGTACAAGTACTGACCCGATCGTCTTTGTTGGCTTGATACACATCGACCACAGTAGGAAGTGCTTTGCTGGCCAGGAAGTCGATGATGGTTGTGCCCTCTTGCCGCATGCTCTCTGCCTTGCTGCTACGGCTTTTGTCTGATTAATATAGAACAAAAATAGTTAATGCGAAGAAGATGGCTTCTAAAGATCATTTTGGTGATGAGACAGTTGGGTGCATAGTCTGTTGATGTGGTATCATTTTTTGGTTATGTTGTTTTTTCAAGTTTAAATCGTTAACGCGTTATACACGCATGTATGCACCGCATTCAGGGGGTAAGAAACTTTACTTTGAAAGAAAAGTAGAACAAATAAAATATCAATTTTACTCTCTCTATAACATACTAAAGATGTTTTTAAAATAATATTAACAATCTAATACACATCTCACCCGAATTGCAACTATCACTCCTCCCTCTTTGGCCCGTGTTGGCCCTGAGCACATTCACCAGCGCCGACAACGCAGGCCTTAGCAACGGTCGTTCAGCACCATGCCGCACCATCGCCCTCACTATCAAATCAAGCCCCGCTTCGCGAACAGGAAACGGAAGCTGCTGCTGCTGCGTCCCCATGGCAAAAACCCAGTTATGAGTCACGTGTTCCATGAATTGGCAGGCGAGCATCTGGATTTGGAGGTGTGCGTTGTAGACGGACATACAGGCGCAGACGAGGGACTGGGTTTTGTAATGGGTGAGTGAGGGGAGGTGTTGTGGGTCCTGACTGAAGTGGACGAGGATTCTGAGGCTGACCAGGGTGCAATCCATGCTGTCCTGTTTTATATAAATATAATCAGTTCTATAAGTAACACGTTCATGTAACCTATACAAATAATTATTTAAAGAAGCACTTTATATAAAATAGGGAATTCTATACGGAGAAATGATTAAATGGGATATATTTTGCTGATTTGTATAATTGTAATGGATGCTCTAATTGTATCTTACACCTATGACAAGTTATTTCAAATCCAACTGAACACTACGATCAAGTTCGGAAGCCGTTTAAACGGTTTCAGAGATAAAACCACTGACCATGCAAATGAGGAGCATTTGGTGGAAGAGCGAGAGGAAGGGATCGAGGTCGTGTTCGGTGATGACGCGACTCCTCTTCATGCTCGCCAGGAAGTCGAAGAAAAAGCCTGGTTGGTGCAGACACACCACCTGTGATATAATTGTCAACAACAATATCGTTATGCTCTATCAGGTTATCAAATATCACCGATTTTTATCATCACTGATAACACTTTTGCAATGTTTTTATTTTTTCAATATTAGATTTTGATTCAATGCATCTTTTTTAATATTTTTCTACTACAAAATATGTTATCTCAATTCTACTTGTTATCTAAAAAAATCATTTTAAATCAAAAACAGCTAAACAACACGACATTTCAATTACATTCATGGCCTGATATGCCGCATCCATATCCCGTGTGTTGAGCGTGAGGCCGCTGCTGACGCAAAACTGCAGCAAATACGAGGCGCACACATTCACCATCTGCAAAACAATGTATTAATTGTCTCTTCGGATTTGGGTATTCAATTTGGCTGGACTTCTGAATGACATTGTGTCTACTCGTTGTCTTTAACTGGCTAGATATTTCGAAAAATAAACATACATGTAGATAACAAATATGGATGTTTTATTCTTGTTAAGGAAAGTATGGTGTGATACCCTATGCGATACAGCCTTTTTTGCATTAACGACTTCCTTTTAGTAAACGGAATATAGAAATCCAATTCATACATACTTTGATCTTGAAAAATAGTACCTGTTCGGGCGTATGAATATGTTCGAGCAACTCAAGATCATTATTGACGACGCTGTTGCGAATGGACAGGAACAGCTCTGTGCTCTTTTCTATATCCGGTTCCTTTCTGTCTTTGTCATAGACGATCTCCAGTTTATCGTTTTCCTGTAAACAGGAAATTGTGTTTTTTTTGTTGCAAAATATATAATAAGATAATAGTGAGGTGTAAATACATGTATAGTATGCAGATATATACTGTGTCGCCACGTCTTAAACAACGTTTTACCTACGTCCACTAAGAAAATGACATTCTAAAACAAACATATATCTTAGTGACAACGCTCATTTGAATCGCTCGAGTAGAAGACTCTATTCGGCGTCGAAATTGTGTCATAAAATGAAAGTTTGTCAGACATCAACAAATATTTTCTGGATATACTATATTGTCATTGTTCAAATCATGTTTGAGTGAGAACCTTGTACTGGACAGCTTGAGTAGTGTGCTAAAAACATAAAGTTCCATTTTTCCGGTTAGAACATAGCTCGTTTGCTGCAAATTTAGAGAATTTAATTCTGGGGTGCACAATGACGACCCTGAAAACCAAAGTCGATATCCTTCTTAAGCCAATTAATTTTGAAATAACCTGACAGAAATGGTCAAAATCTTTCGGGAAAGTGTCAAACATTGGTCCAAAAATCAAACATATGTCAAAAGAAAAGGGAGAACAGGGTAATATATGCACAAAAATCAAAAAATAATCCTGAAAATCATTTTTATTATTTCAAATATGCTTATAATTTAATGATTAGTACGAAAAATGGCAAAAAAACCCGCGTTTTGGAAGATGTATATGCTGCAGAAAATTTGGGAAAATTGCAAAGAAAATAAAGGAAATAATAAAGTTCAAACACGTTCTCAGGACAATACGTTGACTATGAAATCTCGCTTGCGCCTTAAGTGATATATGCCAATTTAACATATATTGTCAATACATAATTATATACAACATAGAAATCTACACGTATAACATCAATTTAATACATGTACAGTTTATAAGAACATGTAAATTTATTGTGTGTAACCTAGCTGATTATGCAGTACTGTATCAGTAATGACTAACTGCAAGATAAATATCACATGCCTTGTACATGTAAATATGACACATGTCCCAATATTTTACAAACCTTTTGATGACTATTCAGTTATCAATTATTTACTGCGTTCGAGTGTCTTAAGACGTCATTGCTCTTGAACTGGTTACGATGTTATCATCTTATAGTTTGTTTTTATTTCTGACATACATGTATATGTTAATACGTATAAAATCTATTAATTACCTGATGAATTAGTATGATTTATAAACACTTTTTCATTCGTAGATCTATGCTGTTTAGTACTTTTGAAAACCATGAAAATGCTTTATCTATTTGGCGTTCCATTCCGCTACGTGAGTCATACCAATCACCCTTATTAAAAACGCTCATAAAAATTGTAGAAATGGTTCTCATTTTGACATTTTATCGAGCGGAAGCATTTCATATATCTAATAGTATCAATAGCTTTAAAGAAGGTGTAATCAATTTCTCAAGGGAATTTCCTTTTTTAATGTAAATTATAATTATTATTATTATTATTAACAATATTTATAGAGCGCTTTATAAACAAGTTTCCCAAAGCGCTTTACAGTTTTAAAAATACTAAAAGTAACATAGATAAATTGAATTAAAATAGTAACGGTACATTTTTAAAGAATATACTGAAAACTATTAATACTGATGATTATTTCTACAAACTAAAATATGCTTTTCTGAACAAATGCGTTTTCAACAACTTTTTGAAACATGTAACCGAGCTGGAGTCTGTGATGTGTGAGGGTAATGAGTTCCAAATTGTGGGGGCGGCAACACTGAACGATCGGTCACCGGCTGACTTAAGCTTGGTTCGCGGCGTTTTGAGCCGACTATTAGAGCGGGTTCGCCGTGTTGAGGGGGTCTCATCGAGAAGGTCTCTCAGATAATTTGGTCCATTACTATTCAATGTCTTAAATGTGATAAGTGCGATCTTATATTCGATTCTAAATCGAACGGGTAGCCAATGAAGGCGTTTTAGAGCTTCGGAGATATGGTCTGTTTTGCGCATATTAAGCACAAAGCGTGCAGCTGAGTTATGTACACGTTGGAGCTGGTTGATAAGGGTTTTTGGAAGACCATAATAGATACTATTACAGTAGTCTAGTTTAGATAGTACGAGTGAGATGGCGAGCGTCTTGGCTGAATCTATATCTAGAAATCGTCGAATTGACCAGAGAATGCGCAGCTGAATATTGCAAGATCTAACAACACTATTTACTTGCTGTCGCATAGTGAGCTCCTGGTCAATTAGCACTCCGAGGTTCTTTGCACAAGGGGTGGATTGTATTTCTTCACCAGCAATCGTGATGGAGTTATATTTCATTTTTGAAAGGTGGGCAGTTTTACCGATCATGACCAACTCAGTCTTATTTTCGTTGAGCTTGAGCTGGTTGTTGTGAAGCCATGTAGACAATGCATTAATGCACTGTTCTATGTTCGCCTTCGCCGATAGTTGTGAATTGATAGAGTTCGGGTTCAAAGAGTTGTGCAGCTGGTTGTCGTCTGCGAACATGTGATATGCGATTTGGAGCAATAACGAACGAATGAGATATCCGATTGGTTTCGTGTACGATTTATATCCAAAGGGTCCCGCCCCAGACGCCTGGGGTAGGCCTATTTCTAGTTTGTCCAGTGTTGACATCTCTTCTTTGATAACAGTGCGTTGGTAGCGGCCCTGAAAATATGAGCGAAACCATTGAAGTGCAGACCCAGATAATCCAAAGGCATGTTGTAATCTATCTAGAAATAGATCATGGGGTATAGTGTCAAAAGCGGCGCTCATATCTAATAGAACCAACAATGAGATATGCTGGTTATCCATTTGAATGAGAAGATCGTTCATGATTTTGAGTAATGCAGTCTCTGTGCTGAGGCCGCGCCTATAAGCAGACTGATATTTTTCCTCGAGTGAATGTAGTTCACAATATTCAGATAACTGTGTGATGGCAACTCGTTCCATGAGCTTAGCGAGAAAGGGTAGATTCGAAATCGGGCGGAAATTGGAGAATTCCGACACATTTGGCTTCTTGGGTATAGGGGTAACAATGGCTTGTTTCAGCGATTTTGGTATGTATCCTTTTTGAAAGGATGTATTCACAATATTTGTGATAAACGGGGAGACTTCATCCACGCATCTTTTCAGGAGACTAGTTGGAACACTATCCAGTATACATGTTTTTGCTGGTGTGGACAATATGAAGCGCTTTATTTCCTCTATAGTAACTGACCGGAAGGTAGGCATGGACGACTCACATGGTGGTTCTCGATGTGGACTTTCACTGGTTTGTTTTCTATCGGTTTTGCGAAATGATGCACTGATTTTATTTATTTTATCCTTGAAGAATTTCGAAAAGTCATCAGCAAGCTGTTTATCGTTGGGCGCTTCCGGAAACATGGTGACTTTCGTGCTATTCAACATGCCTTTTACCAGTCGAAATAGAACTTTGGAGTTTCCTGCGTTTTCGGTTACTTGCTTCTTGTTGAACAACTTCTTTTTGCTGATAATCATTTGATTATAAGCGCAGGTAGCGGCTCTCAGATTTCGATTAGCTAACGTATCCAATGGGTTCTTTATCCATTTCCGTTCGCATGCTCTGCGTTTGCGTTTAGCGAGATGAACGTCCGAGTCATACCAGGGCTGAATGGGCCTGGATTTCCCTCTGCGACGTTGTACTGGGGCATGTGAGTCGAGGGTAGATTTGAGTGATGCGTTAAAATGGTCAACCGAGCCATCCAAGTCTTCTATAGTCGTATCGAGTAGTTTGCGAATGTCATTTTTGAATTTGTCAATGTTTATATCACGAATTTTCCGAAAAGTGGAAGTACCGGGTCCGGTTGGAGGTTTGTTTATATGTAGCTGTGCAGAAACCAGAGAATGATCCGATATAAAACGACCGACGTCGGCGAGATGCACAATGCTGTCGCTAGACCGAGTCATTATTAGATCGATGGTGTTTCCGGTTGTATGTGTCGGATCACGGACATGCTGGATCAGGTCGTGCTTCGTGAGAATATCATCGAGTTTCCTTTTGCTTGAGTCAGTTGCGTTTTGCGTATGGATATTGAAATCTCCACACACCAGTATTGGTTCTTTTCGGAAGGATATTGTGTCCAAAAGAGAGGCGAATTCTTCGAAAAAGTGTGAGAGATTTGAGCTTGGAGGTCGGTATAGGTTAACAAGAGTAAACCGTGACTCTTTGCTCTGCGTTTCGACGATGATGTGCTCAAAGGAGTCAAATGCATCGGTGTCCTGCTGCACGGGCTTCAAAACAGACTTACTGATGATGGCGACCCCACCACCTTTCCTATCTAGACGTGGTTTATGAAATGCGATGCTGTCAGAAGGGCGTATCTGGTCAAGGATGTGGTTATTTTCTGCGGTTAACCAGGTTTCACATATAGCGAATATATCCAGTTTTTCGTCATGGAGTAGGTCGGATAGTATATCCACTTTATTGCATACAGATCTTGCATTAACCAGGCCAAATTTCAGTGATTCCCTTTTGTCGAGGTTATTGTTATTTGTTTCAATTTCAATCAGATTTGCGTGATTTGCAAAGTTCTGTTGTTTTGGTTTTCGATCAGCTGTTCGCGAGGTCAAAATGACGTCAATTGGATTTATTATTGACAGATTTTGATGATATGTCTGTCTTATTGCAGGCTCCATCCAGGGGCGATTACCCATACATGTTGTAATCCGTTGAATATTTTGATCACAAATGTCAAGTACCATGATTAACAGTGTCAGAGTGCGAAGCATAGCTTGCGATATATTCAAATTAAGCCTATTACCAATCATTAAATTTGACACTTCTCAAATTTTAAATTTTAAAAATATGCTCTAAAACCTTATAAAAAGTACGATTTATCCTTTTTTAGAAACAGCGATTTTACATAAAAACTATTTCAGAATGTTCGTCTCTCCTTTATCTTTATCCCAGTACTAAATTTGTATTATTTAATAATGAATATCCTAACATAATAATCAATTTCTAGAGAGCTTATAAAACACGTCTTGCTACAATCAGCATTACAAAATTTTGTAATAGGTTGTGTCATTTTATGTGTGCGATGGGACGGTTTCATCGAGAATAAAACCTTAAAATCTAAACCATCCTTGACCCCCAAAAATAAAATCGTAATACCTTCTTATTCTCGTCCACGTCAATCGACACCACTGACGTCATTGTGTCGCTTTCGCTGAACAAACACTGCTGCGATCTGCTGAGCACGTTTTTCGTGAGCACAGAGCCTCGTTGATGCCGTTTGGGTTTCGGGGGCGGGTGGGTGGGAGATGTGGGTGATCCCACGGGTAGTTCGCTCTCAGGGTTTTCGTGTACAAGGTAGGTGAATGTGTGGCCTCCGACCATCAATACTGAACCTAAGGTGTAATGTTGATATCGTGACATAAATATGTATATCTTAATATATCACTATTTTATCTATTGCGTCCTCGATACGATACGTTCACATGACGTCGTAATTAAGTCAAGTGATGCAAACTGCGTAGCAATTAGGACTTGTCTCGCCGAGAGTATAAAAATGGGTAATGCTGCTTTATCAAGACTCATTGCTTACTATATCAGTGTCCGAAAAATGAATTTCCTAAATGATAAAATTGATTTACGCCACATATTGCTTATCTATATACCCAAAAACCCCCTCACCATTACTGAGAAGCATCGACGTCTCCAGTGCTTCGTCATTGAGCACAAGGGGCAGGTCGCGATGCGGTGTCACCCAATGACCGTCGGACCGACGTTGCACGTAGAGCAAGGTCACAATGAGGTCGCTTTCCAAGACAGACTCGGCTTGGCAGCTGCACAGGTCCGAACCGATTGTGAGACCTGTCCATGTGAGGATAAGATATATATATCTATGGGGTGCGCATAAAATGAAACGAATTTAGATAATACATAACTAACGTTTTGATCTCTGACTTTCGTTACCTTTACTTTTCAAAATCCGATAGACAGATCAACTACGTATATTCAAGGTTAATCTAAGTTTCAATAACCAAACGTGACCATGTTATATACAGTTGCGCGCACACCTTCTCGTGGCAAACGCTAAACGCTAAACGTTAAACGCACAAACGCTAAACGCTAAACCCTTTAACGCTACACGTTACACGCTAAACGTTAAACGCTAAACGCTATACCATAGCCACTCACATATGTGAAGGGTATATAAAGGACATCATTATGATTGCTTATCTTAATCTCCTATATGCCCTTTCATCAAACGCTAAACGCTAAACGTTAAACGCTAAACGTTAAACGCTATATTCTGATCTTGCAAACCCTTAAACGCTAAACGTTATAGAAATCGAGAAGTTAGGACTGCGCGCCACTGTACATGTATCGAATTATTAAGTCAACATGAAAGTAAATGCGAGGACTCACCAATGACCCAAACGTTGTCGTCTTCAGAATCCTGAGGCAAAAGGATCGAACAGCGCTCTCCCACATCCCGCAATTCACAGGCCGCTTGCTCCATGCTCGTGCATCGCTCTTCGTATCAGGATGCCCAATCAAAGGCTATATTTGTTATTTATAGATTCTATAGATATATTGATGATTGCTTTGTTTTTGGTAAAACTTGTGTATCTTCAATATTAACTCAAAAATTTATAACATGGCGGCAAACAGGTATATCAATAGTTGTAAGATAGTTCAACTATTTGGATTCACTTTTTTTGCGCTAGAGCAATAGGTAGTTTCAAAATGATTATATTTTATCAGTCACATCAGATTTAAAGATGGTGCCGTCCATTTTTTACAGTATTATTATCCGAATATATGAAACAATCTCAGTGACGTGAATCTCGTAATCAATTCAATATTTCTTATGTATATCAGACGTCTAACATAGCATGCAAGGTGCTCATATTTACATGTTCACCATATTGATATTCCAGATTGAGTTTATGATACATGTTATACATGTACTTTATATATGTTAAGTCCCCATGTAGAGTAAAACCATGATAATATCCTTAAGTGAATTCTTAAGTTAGGATATAAATTGAACAAACTTAACTATTACTGTGTTTAGTTTATAGATATATATATCTATTCCGAATAATAATACAACAGGTATCCGGTACGTAGAGAAAAAAAGAATACATTGACCAGTTCAGCAATAAATGTTTTGGAGACGTCGCTATAGCCGCGTCGCATAAATCCGTCAAATTGGTATATATGGTAGCACTTAATATAAAGAGCAGTCATAAGACGTCGTGATATCAGAGCAAGATTCCCGTGGGTTAAAAATGCGGTGGCATTATTTCCACCTTTACAACCAACAAATACAATTCAACGTCTGTTTAGTGACACACATCGCTTTGTCGGACTGGAAAGCCTATCATCATATGACTAAGATAAGCGGATATCACAATGATTATATGAAATTGCTGGTATGAGTGGTTACAAGAGGTAAATATAAACAAAAGTTATACCCAAGAAATATCATAACCCTTTTCTGAAACAACTAACCACAGGGCTGTCATATTTAGTGCAATTAGAAAAGATATTGCAAAACTACCCCATAAAAAGCCCACTGAATCGCTCGAATATCGTGCATTCATTAAATGTTGAAAGTGAAAAATGAGGACCTTAATTTTCACCAAAATAATACTACATTATCCAATGCTTCATTTATATTTATGTTATAGTAAATTCGAATGTATTATAAAAACGCTATTGGAACCGCTTAAAATATAACACCAGTAACAATTTCTGAAAGCAACTTATACTACTAGCCGTCCTACCAATCCCTGCCCTTATGTCACGAGGGGTACACGACAAGGCTTTCTTTAATAAGTTAAAAAAAACCTTAAAACAACCTTTCAAATACCAAAAAACAACCATTTTGTTAAAGATTGGTCATATTTGTAAAGAATACTATGCTGTTATCTCTTGATTCGAGGGCACTCAACGATTTATTTTTTCTTATATTCATCAAAATGTTTATTCTGAAGTTTCAAGCAAGGAACGCAGAAAAGCCACTGCAAGCAAATTTACAATCTCCTACCAGAATAAAGATTTCAAGAAATCAAATGTGTATGAGGTTATTCTTTCACATATTCGTTAACAAAGACTAAATTTAGATAGAGTTGCATTGATTGATATATTTACAAACATAATCCTAGAGTAAAATAATCGTTTCGAAAAAAAACTTTGTTCTGTTCTGAAAAAGTTGCAAGCAAGGAAGAACTGCTACAAGAATAAACATTCACCCGAATAAATCGTTGAGTGCCGAAGAGTACCTCACGACCTGTTCCCCAAAAAAGCTGTTCCCCACCAAATTCCAGCTGGCTTGGAAATTTTGAAGAAATTCATTCTAGCTTGGAGATTTGAGCAGATTGAGGAACACCTTTTTTGATAATTTCCTCATTGTCGTGATTAATATTGAGATTCATTATTTCAAAATTGTTTAAACCTGCTTGTAAGTGTATAATAAACTGTTATTTACAATATATGATAGACAATTAAGTTATATTCATCAATTCAATTTTCGCAAAAGGTGTTCCTTTTCTGTTCCAAGCTGGCTAGAAATGGAGGAACAGCCCAGCTGGCTTGGAAAAAATGAACACCTTTTTGCAAAATGTTAATTTTCAAAAACCATTATTTTGTTGTTGTTCATTCATGTAATGTTGTTTTAACGTTATTTAACAACTTTTTGAAAAATGTGTCGTGGGGTGCTCTTCAGTGCCCCTCTTGATTTAAAGCTTGGAGTATAATAAAATGAAACCTTTTCCCGAAATAAAATTTCGTACATACCCAACCTACCAATGATATATAACACAAATCACAATTGATCAGGCAATTACAAACAATCTTAAATAACTTCTTATTTATTATTTAATTTTAATTGGTATAAAACATAGTAAACCTAGCAGTATTAATTCCGCAGGAATTAATATGCTTTATACATACTTATATGCCGCAGACGTCGTCGCAAAGACCCGCTGACTGCATCATTGTTCTCTGTGTTTATTGCCAGAATAACACTTAATCAGAAAGGTTATACTCTTTCCTCAAACGTGAAAGAATTAGATTCTATCCAAAAATGTACAATCCTATGGTGATTTGTTGGGAAACACCTTTGTGGGTACAGGTCGTGATAGAAAAAGAAAAACTGGATTTCTGTCTCTTCCAGAATCAAAACCTTTTGTAACAGAGATAGATCACCCCTGTCATATAATCGTCAACTCGGGAAGCATCAGCAAAGAATTTGAACGACACCGCATCAGTTAGTTTCTTCTGGATAAATTGATTGAGCTCAGAGATACGGCCTAGGAGAACATAATCATCATCTAATGTCACCGATAGAAGAGTTCGGGTCTTGCATAAGCCATACCTACGGATTTATTCTGGTATCGCGAACCCTTATATTTTTTTTTCTAATGACATGAGTTTCAATAAGGTGATGATGAAAAATCAGCAACTAAAAATTAGTAATATCTCACTTGATGAAATAATTTAGAATACGGCGAACATAAGGACCTGATATTTTTCTTTTAAAAAAATGCTGATGTGTTCGATTGTATGATAAGAATATTTGATTCATATTTAGATGGCTTTTACTATTAACAACATGAAGAGTGTGTGCAAGTTTAGCTTATCATTATAAATCAGCTCAGTGGCCAATTTAGATAATATTATTTATTTATTTATAGTTTTTATATAGCGTTCTATCAATGAATTGCTCAGAACGCTTAACAATGCGCTTAACAATGATTGATTGAATATTTGACACTTTATTGAACGATCCTATACCAGTGAACAATTCCTAAGATTATTAAGTATTTTGTTGCTAAAAGTCATTTTTTAAATAAATGTTTTACAGCAAAACCGAAATTAAGAACAAAAAGTTTTATCGAAGACGATTAATATGTCGTAAAAATATCCGTTATAACCTAACAAAATCCTGCGAATAAATAGGTTTTTAACACAATTATTTAAAAACGACTTGTGCCACACACGGCATTACATTATTAAGATGTTAAGACACATTTATTAACAATTTTATAGTTTTCTTTGTCTCTCTTCATTGGTTAAGATATTTGTAAATTCTAATAAACCTAATTTAATTTCATTTTCGGTTTATATTTAATATTCTCTCTTCATTGGTTAAGATATTTGTAAATTCTAATAAACCTAATTTATTTTCATTTTCGGTTTATATATGGAATATGTATAGAATATAAACAGCTGGAAGAAAATAGTTTTAGTATTTATTTTATGGATAATTAAAAACTACATTGCATCCTCGCACACATATTCCTTTTGCTTTATAGAAGAAAACAAATATGATCAACATCTCGAAAATGATTGATTGGAAGTTGAACAATGGTAAAATGAAGGTGTATCTTATCTCAAGATGATGCATTCGAATGATGATATGCGCAGTTGAAATATTAGCTTTCTCATTAGTAATATCTAAATGTAGCACAAATATGAATAGACTCGAGTCAGGATCATAGATATTTATTTCAAAATGGCCGACTGGATGTCAAAGGAACGTTTCAATACAGGGAAATTCGGTGATTATGGCTATCCACCAAGATTTCCAGAACCCATAGCTATATATGATTGCAACGCAAGGTCGTTGGTAAAGGCTTTGTCAGCAGGAAACTCAAACCACTTTTGGAATTTTCTTGACGGGTCGGTGCAACAACAAAATCTCGAAGAATATCTGAAATCGAGAAATGAAGTGGATTTCATGTCGAACTTGAGCATCATGTGCCAATTGAGCGACGCGTTTAATTTTTTGCATCACCAGGATCCAGCAATCATAATGGGATGCGTGAATCCAGAAGCAATTTTCATGAAATGGAGCATTGAAAATGAGCCAATATGTCGCATAGAAGTTCCGGATTACCACGAGTTGAAACGATTGGATGAAAGAAGACGAAAGTGTGTATCAACTGCTTTCCGTAAAGGGACAAAATGGGATGAGACATGCTATTTCCTGGCTCCAGACTTATGTTGGGATCTCTCTGTATCCTCATGCACGATTGCGGCAGATATTTTCTCTCTTGGATTGCTTTTTGTGCTGATGTTTTGGAATGATATCAATGACTACGAAATGATTTCACTTTCAGGTAGGTTTTGGTTATATGTTGACGAAATAATTGTTCTCATATAAACATTGTTTTATCTTAAGAGTTTGGTTCATATACATGAACGTATTTTGATATAAGTCACATGTTTGTTTGTTTATGATGTATGTTAAGCCGCGTTCATCCAAATCCGTTTTTGAAATCCGGTTTATCATGTTTTTAATACCGATTTTATTTGAAATTCAAAGCGCATATTTCAAACATACAAATAACGCGAGTAACATAATGATGCGGTCAGCGGTTCTTTGCGTCTGCGTCCGCGGTATCAAATACAGTAACCCTAGCGGACAAAAAAGATCCGCTAACATCAACATTGGGTAAACATGGTATAAAAATACATAAAAAACAGTTTTGTGTTTTTTTGCCTGTTTCGTGTGAACGCGGCTTTAGTCGTTCATTTAAACATTTCTATCGCAGTGAACCAACACTCAAGCATTCAAACTGTATTTATCAATATTTTAGAAATAGTCATGAACAATATGAAAGCCAATTCATTCAGCGAGCCTATGATAAAATATGTATTATAGGTTTGCGCATGTTTGAGTCACGTAGAAGACTGTCGGTCACCATCAACACTGACCACACTCAACTCTGGAGCATCTTAAGAAACATGACCCAACTGGAAAGTGCAAAGAGAAAAGGACTCCTGGAAATTTCGCACAAGTTTAAAGGTATAGCGACTTTGATGACTGTGAATAAATCAATATATTTATATCCGATTAAAAAATGCATCTTAGAGCATTTCAGCGATTGCAATTTCTATCTAGCACCTACCTATCGAAGATATATTTTTCTACGGAAAATAGACTTGAAAAAGTCATTTTAGTAAATTCGGCTTAATCCGAGAAATGTAATTGTTGTTGTACCGCTTGGATGGAAAGAGGCTATGTTCATGTTTACAAAAATAATAAACTGCAATTGACTTAAGTTTTAGGCCTGGCCACATTGGAAGCTTTCTTCTTGTTTTTTTTTCTAGCAAACCTGTCTTCTTATGTATTCCATAAGGGTAACTTAAAAGCTTCCTAAACGATAATTGTTTTACTTTGCAATAAGGAAGACAGATTGGAAGACAGGTTTGTACAATGTAAGAGAAAAAAAAGACAGGAAAACATTCCAATGTGGCCAGGTCCTTATTGATTGACGATAACATAGTAAGACCTGAATATATTAAAAAAACATATTTCAAGAATCTAAAGTAGTGTGCAAACATTTTTAATGTTCCATGTAAATTATAACAAAATAATTAACTGTACAAAATAGTTTGACAAAAATTGCCTATATGAGCGTGATATGTAGAATATATTTAATTTGTATTTTTTTGCTTCAGGTATTCAAAATAAAGGTACACACAGTCGAAAGGATGATGATATTACGAAAGCCAAAGACAAAGAAATGTCACTAGAAGAAAAAGTGCGAAATGGCGCTGAACAGATTACAAAATTGGAAAATTCAAATACCGAGTATAAGAAACAAATAGGTGAAACAGAAATACAATTGAGAAATAGCGAGAAAAAGGTAGAACAAAAAGAAACTGAAATCGCAAACAAGGATGTGGAAATAAAAACTGCTAAGGAAACAATCAATAGAAAGGATGACGATATTACGAGAGCAAAAGAAAACGAAAGGTCACTGGAAGAAAAAGTGCGAAATGGCGCTGAACAGATTACAAAATTGGAAAATTCAAATACCGAGTATAAGAAACACATAGGTGAATTGGAAATGCAATTGAGAAATAGTGAGAAGAAGGTAGAACAAAAAGAAAGCGA
>LQRL01128879.1:3943-16878 GCA_001703475.1 Hydroides elegans | reverse complement strand
TTGACCGAAATGGTCAAAAGGCACATCTACGGACCGAGACCTTTCATTTGAGCCTATAACCAAGTCTCTATGACCTTCCGTTCAAAAGTTCTAGCCCGTAAAAGAAAGCGATGACGGAGGGACGGACGGACAGACGGACGGACACCCCAACTCTATAGGCCCCCAACTTTTGGGTTGGGGCCTAAAAAGTGTTTCAAATTAGGCACAATGCGCCAAACTTGAAACGTTTTAATAAAAGTGAATATTTTTATGCACAAGCATTGAATAATACAACCATTAACATGATATATTACAATTCGGCATAGCTTCCGTCTCCAAAATGCTCTATTCGATTGGAAACTTAATAAAAGAGTAAATTGAAATTGTACTAAGAATGTGTTTCAACTTAGGGTCACAGGTGTACCATACTCTTAAGACAATACAGTATGCAAGTTGTGTTTTGTCGTTTAAACTTTAAGTGCAGCCCTTATATTTGAGTATTATTGCACTACGACCGAAAAAAAATCCAGAGTATTTTACTGTCCGAGGTTTACTCTGCTCTTTTCGATAAGTTAGTTGAGGGTTTTTACACTTGAAACGTGCCATGGACACGACCTCAAGCTTTACGAGAACGTCCCGTGCGAATGACATTATACGCATAAGCCAGTGTTATGACACAAACAGTCAATCAATAGTGCATCGAGGGGGACTTGAGCAAGGGGCCTCCTGATTACTCACCGGGCAGTACTCGTACTCGTAAACGACACTTGCATGTCTTGTCTGAACAAAGGGAGACGCAAAGAATCCCATGCAATAATTTGATAACACGTCGCGCAATTCCCTTGACAATTCATGAAAATGTTGCAAAACATGTCATAGTATGAAACTGTTAGAGTTTTATGGCATTTCACTGTACATTTACCATGAAAAATGAAAAATAAAATATTTGTTTACATCGGAGATGCTGGTGCTCATTCTTTACTTCTTATTTCATTCGTTAGATGGCGTCCAGGAAATGCTTATGGGAATTTAGTTTCTGCGAAGGCCTTGTAAATTGTTTCACATTATATGGTGTATATTCCAAATCAACGACCAATTATGTCGATTGACAATATGTACATACATGAATAAAGAAAAGAAAACGAATTGAATATCCACAAAAGATATTTCCTATGGCAAATGATTCAACGTCTTCGAAGAAACTCGAGGAAAGTGTCTTCAAATGAAAACATTTTACTTAATTTCTTCATTTTATACAAAATGTCGTCAATAGAAAGTTTTGGCAGATTGTTTCAATATGATAAAAGTACATTTGAAATTTGTGGATAACTCTTTGGAGCAACCTACTATGAACATCGCGCATATAACAAAATCTAGAAAATAAACATACCTCAGATGGATTACCAAAAGTGTGAACCCGAAATTACATTTTAGCCCAACCTCTCTAATCTTGACGATTATATTCCGTGTGCATGGGATAGGGGTTGATAAAATCTTGGTTAAATAAAAAATAAACTAAACACACGTCCAATGCAGACTAAAACAATGCTTTTATTAAGAATTTGAGATCTGATATCGAGGCCTAAGTTATCATGTTTTTGAAGCATGCAAGGGTTGGCGATGATTTTATTCCATATTGTAGATAGTTCCACTGGGCTAATGTTCTGGGAAATAAGGAATATATTATATAGTTGGTGGTGGCTGTTGGGCGCTTAAAATTAAAACAATGGGGTTGATATGTTGAAGTAGATAGTAGAGAGTTTCGACAGATTGTTTTAATTAGATAAAAGAATGTTTGAAATTTGTTGATTACTCTTTGGATCAACCTACTATCATCATCGCGCAGATAAAAAAATCTAGAAAAAAAAAACATACCTCAGATGGATTACCAAAAGTGTGAACCCGAAAGTACATTTAGCCCAACCACTCTAATCTTGACGATAATATTCCGTGTGCATGGTTGTAGTGGCGGATAACATCTTGGTTAACAAAGACAAAACAAAACACACGTACAGTGCAGACTAAAACACTACGTTCATTTAGCATTTGAGGTCGAAGAGGGGTGCTTCAGTAATCATGGATTTAACCCTGCAGGGTTTGGCGTTGATTTTATTTTATATGGGAGAGAGTTGAAGTAGTGGGACGCAAGAACTATCCCCGTGGGATTTCAACAAGGTTGAACATTATTTTGTAGAGTATGGCAAGTCTTTTTCGCTACGGGGACCCATACTTGGCATGAACATTCAAGAATGGAACGTATACGAGCGTTGTATGCTAGTTTTATAACATTTGAGTTGCTGTTTTTTATGGTACGCTTACAAAACTAAGAGACCTATTACCCTTTCAACGACTTTATCTGTGTATAGGAACTATTTAGGTTATATGAAATTTAAACACCAAGATAAATGGTAGATTCGAGGTAAGTAGTGTCGTATTTTGTAGGGTGTATGTGTTACTAGAACGGATGCGCTTTCTTTTATCATTGAGGACAAATCATTTTCTTGCGTTGAACTGCTTGAGCCACTCTTGCTCCCAGTGAATAGGGGCATCAATATCCTGCTGTAACATGATATGATCTTGACTACTGTGGATCTCGCGATTTAAGACACAGTCGTCCTCAAAGAGACGACCGGTGATTTAACACTATAAAGGCAAATCATTTAGAAAGAGAAGGAATAGTCCGGGACCGAGAACCTTACCTTCGGGAACGCCAGAAAGACGTTGGCACTAGTTGATGAGAAACCATCAAGCACAATACAATGCTGTCTATTGTTGAGGAAAGCGCCAGCCCAAGCATGGGCATTATTTTTAATTCCGTAGAAGTCCAACTTATTCATCAAGCGTGCATGGGGAACGTTGTTGATCGCTTTGCTAAAATCTAAAACATCTGTATCTACATGACCGCCACCGACTACTTTGTTAATGAGTTCTTGGACAATGGTAATGAGCGGGGTCTCACACAATCTCTTGGCACGGATTTTATGTTGTTCTTCGGCTAAAATACTGTGTTTGTCAAGATGACGTCTGACATTTGAGACACCTATATGTTCTATGAGCTTAGACATGATAGAAGAGAGCGAAACTTGTCGATAATTTGACAGCTAATGCTTGTCATTTTTTTTATATAGGCGCAATGTTGTCCAATCGCCGGTCCAGGGGGACGTCTCCTATATTGAGAGAATGCTTGAAAATAACTGCAAGCATATGTGCTATATCAATGGGCAGTGTTTGAGAAGTTTAGGATGTAGGCATTCAGGGCCTTGTGCGTGGTTAGGATTAAAGCAAGATAGAAACTCTAGTACATCACCTATTGTAACTTCATTTTCATGCATTTGAGGGTACATATTGGTACCAATTTGAGTTAAGGGCATAGTTGTACTTGCGACACTGCTCCCCATGTATATTCAGTATGATATGAACCGCTTCTATGCGCGAATAAGTTTATTTTGGCATTTAAAAAACGTCGCAATTTCACCAAGTTTTGAATCACGCTTTGTAAAACAAAGATAAAACATCATTACTTTTTCTAAGCTAATGAGATATCGGGTATCAGGTAATGTGGTTGATCATATGACATAAACTCGAACGAACGAAAATGACTTACAATAATTGAACTTTATTATATGTATTTAAAATTGTTTTGCACTTTGATTTCAGAAAAATAGTTGTATTGAAATGTTTTTTGAATAATATTTGATTTGATTAAAATATGGCGTGCGAGAAACACACAAAATGTCGATAAACTGGAGTATGTATAAATAACAATACTTAATTTTCGGATTTAATTCTGTCATGAAAAACAAGAAAGTGTATATAAGCTAAAAAACATTAAAATACTGATATTTAATACACATGACAAAATTCCCAAAGCTAGACTCATTAAAAACAATATCACAGTATTATCAATATGTTTACTTTTGGACGCTAGAAATATAGATTTACCATTCTAAAAACACCTAATAGGCTCAAATATTATAAATAATTATACATTTAACTTTGCTTGCTGTTGGGTTTTCAGACATTTAGTCATTTAGAATGATATAATATAATAATATGATAATATAATTTAATTTTGTTACTTTATATTAATAACTTCAAAATAGTAAACAATATTATCTAAGCTTTAAAGGGACATATAAGTTAAACACAGAGGAAATGCAAAGTAAATGATAAAAAACATAAAATGGTTTAGTCGGAAAAAAATTACCAATTATATTGTTTCATCAAAATTATATTTTAGTTTCCTTTTTTTACTATTTGGACAACAACAATTCCGACCACACCAAATTGACAGTTTAATACCTCTGCACCGACATAGACAATATGATAATCATATAATAATGAAGAGTAACCAAATTACAAACATTGTCGTCATGTTCATAATTCATGTTTCAATTGTCATGCCAATAAATATATTGTTGAAATGTGGGAACTTCGGGAATTAGTTATATCAGGATGTTATTCATGCAATTATGCAATCATAAAACCATATATTCAGCAAGTAAGTATACGTGTTCAAGGATGCTGACCTAGCAATTCTAAATTACCCACATCTCCGACAATCGACTTATCCCATCAAGCGATGCATATAAAATTTAGAAAATAAGCATTTTGTACGGGTTATGTACTAAAAGTAGCTTAACTCTATGTATATACTTATCTTATACTTACTACTGCTGTCAGTTTATTGATGCAGTTAGGCAACAAAATACAAGAATACATTTAAGTAAAATGAAATATTGCTTGTGATACATGTGTTAAGAGAAATCAATCAATTAATTCGACGTCAAATTCCCAAAATCGTTTCTTTTTGGATCTCACAGCGTTATATTTGAGATCTAGGATCCATTGTGAGATTTAAAATATCAATATAATCAAAACCCAATAAACTATAGCTTGAAAGCTTTATAAAAAATATATATTTAATGAGCAATATAACGACGACAAGCTACATATTACTGGCTAAGCATAAGAAACTATGTTGCGTGCAATCATTCATATGTCAGTCACGCAAAACAAATTATATGGGAGACTTATGGGTTAAACGTTTATTCTTCACCACTTAACTTTTCTCCTAAATAATTTAAAATATTGCGCTGAAACATTATAAAAGGCAAGACAATTTAAATGATTGATTCGATAAGAGAGTGCGTGGAATACCAACAGAGATTGAGATAATTAAGATGTTTCTCGATATTAAAGTTTTCTTTTTATAAAATATACTTGAGGCAAAGAAAACACTTGTAGAACCTGTAAAAAGAAATGAATAATGGAATTAAATTATAATTAGGATTCAGATTAAACCTTTTAAAACATAAACAAACAAATGTTAACTTTTACACAATTCTTTATAAACTGTTCGCTGCAAGTGATTTCAAACTTCATATTGTTCCCGTGATCTAGGAAGAGAAGTAAAAAATGAACTATTACGCTCGATACAATTATGACTGTGGCATAGCCGCTCGCCATCCCATCGCACACATGGAGGGCAGACGTGAGAGAATCTGCGATATTGTTGGCATCCTACAAAAGCTGAAACAAGGCCATGAAAATCTGGAACAAATCAGTGCCCCATCTAAAGGGGAAAGCATGGCACCTTCTGAAGGAGGGAGCTATTTCCCAAGTGAAAGTGGTAGTGGGTTGTCTCCAATTGGATTTGATCTAAATATTAGCCTCATTAACGCCATTGATCTTGAAGATAGTGTACGGTTTGATGAAAATCTGGAACAAACCGATGCCCCAACGCAAGGAGAGATCACTGCCCCTTCTGAAGGAGTGAGCTATGCCTCAAGTGGCAGTGGGTCGACCCCGATTGGATTTGACCCAAACATTAGTCTCATTAACGCAATCGATCTTTTTCACAACCATAGCCTGCACGGTTTGGAAAGTATAACCAATAGGAATGTGTTGTTTGTTAGGATCATGGAGGTGGTTCTCATCATGATTGGTGTGTTGGGAATGATTGGAAATATGCTCGTATTTTGTGGACTGCGTAGCGACAAAAAGTCAACATCTACGACGTTCCTACTAAAAACACTCGCTATGACTGACATGTTCTTTCTCTTGACATCCGCTCTTTTCTACATAAATGACATTATTCGAGTATATGACATTGGCGGTGACAATCATTCTCTTTATCATCGTAAAATACATCCCTACGTCGATGTCATCATTTACCCACTTAGAAAGACGGCACATGCGCTTACGGTATGGGTGGTTTGTCTTGTTGGTGTCCATCGCTTTATTGCTATATGTTATCCTTTGCGTGCCAAACAATGGTGCCGAAAAAAGATATTCAAGGGACTTGTAGCATTTACTGGCGTGCTATCAACCGTATTTTGTATTGAAGGTTGGATAAACTACAAACTCTTTCCAACGACGCATAATGTTATGTCTCAGCCAAATGAAACATTCACTCTTATACAACCCCGTTTCGAGAACTCGTTGATATTGGCGTGGGTGTTTGATAGTATCATCTACCAATTTGCAGTGTTTGCCTTACCATTTGTTCTTCTGTTTTTCATCACAGTCAGACTTATCGTCGAAATGCGGAAAAACAAGAGAAAAAGAACAGCAATGACGGTCTCTGCAAATAAAAGCCATGAAAAGAGCATTACCAGAGCTATTATTCTCGTACTTGTGATTTTTACGATGTGTCAATCCACTTTGGGTGTGAACACATTTCTATTGGTATGTCGATATTACAAAGAACAGTGTTTCAGCACACATCTGAAGCATATTGATATATTGTACCCTACACAAGAGATGTTCTTGGTACTGAATTCAAGCGTCAATTTTGTCATATATGTTTTGTTAAGCAAGCGCTATCGTCAACTTATGCTGGAAAAGTTTTGTAAGTGCAATGTTCCGAATAAAGAATGTGAGGCTAAAGACAGACGAAACGAGCCTTAAACAGACAAATTACATTTTAAGAACTATTCAAATACGATTGTATTTACACAAGCAGATCAAGAGCACTGATAATCTGAAAGGTATAAGATTATTATCTCGTGATTCTTTTATTTCTAAAATTATATACATTATTGATCGTATAATAAATGTTCATGCTAAAACAATATGGTTTATATTTAAAGTGGTTTGAACTTTCAATTATAAAAAAAATATTCACTCCTCCTTGAATCTCTTTCAGTAGGTCTGGATGTATTGTACATTTTGTCGTAATGTTGATAGCTATAGCTATATTCATGATAATTTTCGAACGAAATATAAAATAGAATATATATTGGCTTGATTCCATGTCATTTACAAAAAGCACATCGATGATGCCAGGTTATGTAAGACTGTATGAATATGTTTGCTGAATGAATATTAATTTTGAAAAAAATACAACATAATTATAATGAGATCGGCTTGATCAAAAACATTTTTTCGACGTAAGATATTCTCACATATAGAGAATGAACACATTGTTTTAAGCTGTTGTAAATTGCAAATAACAAATGCGTCTGTGTGAGATAAAGAGCTAAAGTAAGATTTGACAAATATGACATAGTAGCCGTTTGCATATACATGTTTGAGATTTAACTTTATTTTATTGCACTCATTCGATTTTAATATCGATTCATTTCTCGAAATTGTGGTTGCTATGAAAATTGAATATGTTGGATTTTTTGTTTCCAAAGGAGACATGATTTTATTTTCTGATGATTCCTTCTGACATGTGTTTCATTTGTAAATAAATCAATTGATTCCTTATCGCACTTTTCCCTTAAATAAGATTATGATTATGCGGAAAAGCTGTATCTCCTATAGATAATAAATAACTGTAAATACAACACATGTGATTCGATTTTATTACAAATGAGCTGTCTGTTGTATAGGTATGATGTGTATCATATGGAATGAAATAATTATGTTCTAAAATCAAAATAAAATAAATGATACCAAAACCTTTGATACCATATTTTTGCTGCACAACAATATTGATATAATTTACAAATAAAATCCTTTCCTATCGTAAATTTTAAGATATCATTTATTTAAATTGCACGTGACAATGAAATATAAATAACATCAATAACAGTAAACACATCAGTGATCATTATTTCTTTTTTTCAATAATGAACCAACAAAACAGCACTCGAAATGCTCCTTGCGCTCTCACTACGCATCATTTCCGACACATGAACATGGATCGTAGAATATCGTTAAATCCGATTATATATGGGTCTTTTCACAAGCGTCTGTGGCGCCCAGTTACTTATTCCGAAAAACGCATTTCGAAAACTGGGACCTTTGCCGCTAATTGGCAGCGACAAAAACACCACGCTGGCAATTTTTTCCTGTTGCAGCCCAAACCCCTATTCTTGCGTTGGACACCTCGAGTTGGCGTCTCTCGTCGGATAACTCATGTCTTGCACACTACGTCGACATCCACGTCAAACACACGAGTCTATATTTTAAACAAATATCCTTACTTTTGATATTATCCAATCACAGTTAAAATCAAGTATTATTCATCAAACCAATGCTTTAATAATCTGGATTTCTTATTATTTCAACAAAACAACGTATCACAAATTCCATATAAATCATTACAAAACTAATCACGCTTTAAATCAAGCATAGCTTCGTTATTTCTTTATCAAATAAGGCCAAAAAAATGATAGATCACAGATCAACAAGAAAAAATCATATGATTTCAACATATTAACTAATAGACTTTCAAAAGAATTTACCGTGGACAAAGTTATGAAAAAAAACCCTGGTACACATTTTGAAAAATGACACAATGGTTTAGCATCAAAATATGAAAAACATGCCACGCCATCGTTCGTAACTATCCATCTTTCAGGCCGAAGACCAAATATCGACGTATTTTGATAACATGTTAACTCTTAGAAATACGATTTCTTATCTAGTCAAAATCATGTCGAAAAGCAAAACAATATGCACTTAAGTGCCCTTCCATTTATGCAGGTGCTTTTGAAACAACGGAGCGAATTATTTACAAATTATAATATGCACTCAAATTACACATTTCAAATATATTATTATATTAATATTGTTTCAATTCATTTTCAAACTGTTTTTTTTTTTTTCATATTTTATAAACTTTAAATTGTTTTATAAATGTTTCCACTATTTGGTTTACGCCGTAAACCGGTTAAAATATGCCGTGAAAATAAGAGCTATCGTGGTAGGCTGAAAGTAACTCTGGCATATGGATATAAAAAACGCATTTACTTCACCTCATTAGTAAACTTGAATCGGCTTTTGACAACTTTTGAATTTGATTTTTTGCGCAAAATATAGTTGCTTTGTGATCAGCTATATACAGTCGTATTTATCAGAAAGGAAGACGTACAATATTATTACTTAGATTTTTTATTTCATTTTTAATTTTCAAGATGTATTCGAAATAAAGTTACACTCAACAATGTATAAACTTATAATAAATAGATTTATGTTGTTTAAGCATAAAACCATATTTCAATGGTGCTATGTTTTTAATATAGCTATTCATACATTGGAGTTTTAACTCAGAACTCAATCAAATCAAAAATATATGTTTCTTTAACCTGGGAGATGGCATGGTAAGAACAAAGCGTAATTACTATTGCTTATGAAATGTTAATATGAATTCGTAACAGATGAAAAATAGAGAAAATACGCGTTTAAATAGAATAACATGGTAATAAAAGTTTATTTATTTATGCCCTTTTTATCAAATATTGTTTCCTTCACAGTCTGGTTTCAATCTTAAAAGAACTTTTTCTGTGGGGGTTTCTTGTGATGTGCAAAGATTAATGTGTTTTCTTATAATTTAATTAACTTAATAACCATTACTGTACTTGTGTGTTCAAATTTGTCAGTAATGCTAAATAGGGAAATTTAGCATTATTAAAAAAGATATTCAAAGCAGATAATGACAATGCATAAAATAAATTGTTTAGTTATAATCACCATTTATATTGTTAAATCAAAATGATATTGCTTCAGTTACTTTTTTACTATTTTGATAGCAATTATTCCGATCACACCAAACGTACAGTTAAATAGCTTGGCACCGGCGTGGGCAATGTAATTACCTTATAATGATAGTGAGCTGTCAAAATGTGAACTTAGTCGTCATGCGGGTATGCATTTATTATCAATGCTTTCGACTGTCATTCAAATAAATTATGTTTGAAACTCAATTATCATTTTGGGAATAAGCTCTATCGGAGTGTGTTTTATGCAATTATGTGACCATTGAACCATATCTTTGACAAGTGAGTAAACGTGTTCAAGGATGCTGACCGAGCAATTTTAAATTACTTCCACGAATCAAGATCGACAAATCCCATTAAGCATTATGTCATCAAATGTGATTGTTTTAGTTTATTAAAAATGATATTACTTGTGTTACATTTGTACATTTGAATACATAGCAAGGCATGCATTGAATAAGGTATCATATATATTCAACAGCAACGTTGTGTAAGCTCAAAATAAAACGTTTAAATATACCTGAACGGAATATATTTAAATTCCAAACATCAAACTTCTTATTTCTGAAAAGGTATAATTTAATATATTGAGTGCAACCTTTCACATGTCAGTTACATATGGCAGATTATGCGGGAGACAACTGGGTAAATGACATTCAACTCCCCATTATCCATTTAACAAACGATGCATTCATTTCAAATACTGTGCTGTTACAATTTCAACAGCATTTTATGAGCGGATATTAACCTGTTCATAATAGAAATAGATCTACATAGAATGATAATGACAAATATAAATCTTAAAATTGGAGTGGATTGACTTCATTTCCATGTTTTGCTGGTGTGACATTTTGCAGTGTCAGAGAAAATAAAGAAAGAAAGGAATTCAAATAAAATGAATATCTTATTGTTAATATTGATAAACTAAAACTTTTGAAGCTTTATACTGAACACAATTTAGTAAATTGGTTGGCACAAGTAATGTCATATTAAGTCATATTATACAAAAGGTTTTATTTTGCTCAGGATCCAATCATTAAATCAACAATGAATTACTACACGGGATACAATTTTGATTGCAATGATTATGGCATAAACTGTTACAATCCCAATCTACATATGCAAGACATAGATTTTGATGTCTTCCAAGCAGTGTACGGAGAAGACTTTGATTATAATGATTTTGTTGAAAGGTTTGGACAAGACCATGGATTTATCTTTAGCGGTGCGGATGGTGAATGGTTTGATGAGAACCTTGAGCAAATCGATGCGCCTTCACAAGGTGTGGGCTATGCCTCAGGAGAAAGTGGTAGTGGGATTTCCCCGGTTATCAATCCCATTATTCATATAAGTGATGCAATGGCTCATATACACGCCCATAGCCTACACGGTACTGAAGATACTGCCAATTGGGTTTTGCTGTATGTTAGGATAATGGAAGTAGTTCTCATCACGCTTGGTGTATTGGGTATAATTGGAAATAGTGTCATATTTTGTGGACTGCGTAGCGATAAAAAGTCAACATCCACGACGTTCCTGCTGAAAACACTCGCCATGACTGATATTTTCTTTCTAATGACATCTGCCGCGTTCTACTTGAACGATCTCATACGAGTGTATGATATCGGTGGAGATGTTGGTTCTCTTTATCATCGCAAAATACATCCATACGCTGATGTCCTCGTCTATCCACTAAGAAAGACTGCGCATGCGTTAACGGTATGGATCGTCTGTCTCGTCGGTATCCATCGTTTTATCGTAATATGTTATCCATTACGTGCTAAACAATGGTGTCGAACAAAGATATTCAAGGGATTTGTAGCATTTGCCGGTGTGCTATCGATCTTATTTTGTATTGAGGGCTGGATCGACTACAAACTTGTTCCAATAAGGTATCATTCTCTGTCTTTGCAAAACAAAACGTTCACTTTAATTCGACCTCGCTTCGAGAACTCAATGATGATGGCATGGGTGTTTGATAGTATCATCTATCAAATTGCTGTGTTTGCCTTGCCATTTATTCTCTTGCTCATCATCACGATCCGGCTTATCGTAGAAATGAGGAAAAACAAGAAGAAAAGAGCAGCAATGACAGTCTCAGCAAATAAAAATCAAGAAAAGAGCATCACAAGAGCAATTGTTCTTGTACTAATTGTCTTTACGCTTTGTCAAGCAACCTTAGGTGTGAACACATTTCTATTGGTATGCCGATTCTATAAAGAACAGTGTTTTAACACACATTTGATGCGTATTGCCACTGATTTATTGTATCCTACTCAAGAGATGTTCTTGATACTGAATTCAAGCGTCAATTTCGTCATATATGTTTTGGTCAGCAAGCGCTATCGACAACTCATGCTGGGAAAGTTTTGTAAATGTGTTGTTTCAAATGAAGAGTGTGAAAAGAGTTCAAAAACTGACGAAACCCGTGCAAAATAGTCTGATTCTATTTTGAAAGACACACATGACAACTATTATATTTTCATATATATAGAGATTTCAAAGATAAGCATTAATAATTCTTTCATTGCTAGAGAAAACTACATTTAAAAACTAATTATGTGTTTAATGCAACCAAATTATTTGTATTTATTTGGATTTTATGGAATTGAAATTTTCAAAAATAGGTTATATAGATCCTTATCCATTTGATATTTATTTTAATTAGTGATTGTATAATATATTACCTCGAAAGTTGTTGAAACTGCATTTATCATAATTTACACGAATTAGAATAATATAAACGTTATTAGCATGAGTCATGTTAATGTTTATAATGGACTGACAAGATGTCACATAATGTTATATTGCATAAATATTTTCGCACAAATAATTGATATCAAAAGATAAATGTGTAAAATGATATTGGCTCTCTTGTAAACTATTTCTCGACATATGTCTTTTTTATATAATTGTATGAACTTGATTTAAAATAAATCATCAGCATATAGCAACTTAAAATGTCTCTATGTGATATGTGATGTGTTTAAGCATTATTTCCCA
>LQRL01128872.1:0-12984 GCA_001703475.1 Hydroides elegans | reverse complement strand
CGAACGGTATTTATTATGCACCCCCCCCCCCCCTCCCCCGACGTGTGTAAACCATTCAAAATCCGTAAGTCGTTTGAAAAATAATGGCCACAAATATGTAACCTAAAGTACGATAAAATAAATAAATCCAATGATTGATATATGCTATTTGTTTATTCGAAAAAAAAGTTGTGTTTATTGCTGACCTTTTTTCGCTAGTCCAGTAATTATTTCGAGGTTTGTGGTCCGGCGGGCCAGTATTAAATATTAATTTATTATTTACTAGTTGGGTAGCTAATGTTTGCTTGAACCAGTACGTTATCGGCCGGGTCAGAACTATTTTGATATGTAACTGGCCTGGAAGGCTAGTCTATATTGAAGCTTGAACGCAACAAATGTCGAAAAATATTCTTATTCTCACCGAGCGAGGTGTGTCCATGATATGTCGAGACGTTGCGTAAACTTGATGATGGTGCAAGTGTCGGTTCATAATCGAATGATCGATGTTCTTGCGAATCAAAATAAGATATTTTGGCTTTGAGTGCCACTTGATTGGTAGTTTTGAGAATTCACAGGCTTTCGTGGTGGATTTGCTGATTGGTCGGGAAGTGTCCTTTTCTGATTGGTAAACGATTGCAGGAGTAGCGTCGAATTCCGCAAGGAAACTGGCTCAGTCAAGTTAGCTATGTGTATAGGCGTCATGCAAAATTCCTTATTCATTATATTTGTGGGCCCCGATGCCACGGACGCAGGTGCGTATTCTAAGATGCTAATAAAGGGGCCTCCTTCTGCAATTAAGAAATATCATAATTAGACTAACGGTCACACATATGATGGCCATAAACTTCGGCGGTTTATATTATTTTTTATCAGCCCGAAAGAAAAACCGCTCGCTAAATTAAATATTTATTTTACAATCACATTAAAAATCCAAAACACTCCTGACTGCTGGGCAATTCTTTCGGTCCTAGTAAAAAACTACTGGCCCTCGGCCGGATGGTTTAGTAGTAATTCATTGGTAACAAATATATTTCTTGAAAAATGTTTCAAAAGTGACATGAAACACTTAAGTGACAGAAAAGTTGTAAAATTATCTATTCAGAAATTCACAGAAAATAATAATTGTTTATGCTTTAAATCAATAACAACATTTTTAGATTCTATAAATGTATGCAGTGATGAATCATCTAAGCACCTGTTCGCCTTTTTTTACCCCTTCTTTATTAAAGTTACACAAATCATTTTCTCAATCCATATACATGATATCAAATGCAACTTTTAAATCGGACAATTGAATGGTATTTTAACATCTTAAGAGTAAATCTATATTTAATATCATCTGGAAATATTTGATATGCAAATTAAATAACCGGCTTCTAAAGTTCTTGTTAGTCCATTAAAAATAAATCAGGACTCAAAATCAATCACATAGGCAATGTTATAAATAAAATGAAAGATATCTAAATTCTACTTTATAGATAGATTAAATCAATTGATATAAGACTGGGAATAAAAATATAGTATTCATATATTACGAAGTCGCTTTTATATTCAAAACAGTTGGGAAAAGTCTTAATGATTTTAGGTGCATACAGCTAAGGAACCGAAAAATTAAGTCAGCAAAATTGATGAACAAATATTTTCTTGTTTTCTAAATTATAAAATGAAACTATAAATAACCAATAAATAATTTAAATAAAGTATTCGGAAACATAATATTCGAATTTCTCAATATAGAAAAATCTTTCCGAATCGATCCATACAATTTGAATACATGAACAGAACTAAAAACACAACGTCAATCGGCACACCACTTGGTAAGGGAAGGTTTCCTCATTACCGCCTTCGCCCATTCAGATGCACGATTTGTGATGGTGTGATCCGTGTCCAAACAAAAGTATAATAATCGTATTCGGACTTATCCGACTGGTAGTGAAGGCCTATTGTTTCAGCCGCCTGTCCGCCGTAAAGCATGACCGGTTACATTGGCGTAGCATATTGATCTGTCCATCCTGATTCGGCGATTATATTTTAGAAATGTCAACTCTATATTCTATCCTAGAAACTAGAAAAACGGCTGTGTTATATTGGTAGAATTAATGTTTCTAGACTATTAAGACGAAATCATTTTATCAGCAAAATTTTAATACATAATATTCTTATGTCAACATATTACAGGAGGTGGATTGTTCGTTTGTAAACCCACTCAAATTAGATTAAAAATACTAGAGATTTTAAACATTATATATTTGCTTTGCTATTAACATTTAATCTTGAATTCAATTTTCGAAAGTTCGATACCCTGGAACCCGATTCTGGTAGGTGAACGTCATTCTCTTGTTATTTTTTCTCGGCTTTAAAAACCTTTGCCGATGAACGCCCGCAGCATTGATTTTTAGATTTTTAGAAGTTAGTTTTTAGGGACTTATTCTAGCGTGAAACTGATTCGTAAAAGAAAATTTAAAAAAAAGCATTGTTCTATTCATCAAAAACTTTATTTGTTGTTACTCAGCAAGGAGAGCTTAAAATTCGATGCCAGATATTTAATATCATACATTCTCAAACTTGTTATACTCTTCTTAACGCTTACAATTACCTTCCTCTTCGTGTATAAATGAAAAACTTCCAAATTTAAGGCTTATGCCAGTGTATTTGCGCATACCGATCCGTGTTATTGGCGTGTTGACTATCAGAAAACTTCATTGTCATGATTGTGATTTGGTTGATGTTGGATTTATATGCTGTTAGCATCAGTGTTGTGTATCAATTTACGGGTGGAGTGCAGTTGAGCTCAGAGCTTCCGATGGGTATCTCTTAAACTTTAACTTTTTTGGAATATCATCGATATAGTATAAACAGGCACTGGCCGAGAATATATCCTTGGAAAAGACGAGAGCGGACCCCGTATGACCTTTCTCCGTCGAGCGCAACAGCCTGTGCTCTATCAGACAACGAGCTTCAGATATATCTGTTGGTGTGCCTATGGAAAGTGCTGCGACTTAGTATGTCTTGGCTGTGGATAAAACAAGAACAAAAGCAGTGGAGCGTCCGTAAGGCCTATGGGCACGGGACCTGATCAGTCTCGTGGGCGCAGCTGACAGAGGATGTATAAAGTTCAAAGCGCGTAAACATCTGAAGACGTCAGCCGCTTTTCTATGGATCAGCGAGCCTAACCTAGAAACAGGCTAATACGTAACAGCAATATATTCTAGGAGACAGTGTCTTTTGATGATTTTGATTCAGTTTCGATTAAATGAAGTTTAATGCCAAAAGGTCACGCAGCTACTTTAAAAAATGGTACTAAAAACAGAAAACCAAGCGAATGGTTTAGGTTTAGAACGGCTAAAGCAATAGGAATGGCATCTCAGGGAGCCTGGGTGAAATAGGGTGGTGTGGTAGCTAGAACGATAACATGGTGCCAAATGGAGAAAAATTCGACCCCAGTTTACCATCCGCTAGACTTATACCTTTTAACGACACCTACAAATCTCATGAGATGGGGAAGAGTGATTGCGCTGAATGAACACTCTATAGTCATTTGGAGCAATTGCTCTCTTCCTGTGGAACAGTGCTAACTCAGCGATGATTTGGCTACCACATGGAACTCAAACCGGTGAATCCAAAAAATACAAAACCATCAGAGTGTAAAGAATGGCGTAGATTTCACAAAATCAGGATAAACATCACACAGAAAAAAATAAACAAAATACACTAAGCATATCGTAGGCGTATTAAACAGAGCTACATACTGGGAGTTACCTGCTGCAACAGATAAATTATGATACTACTCGTTAAACACAATTACAATGAATTATTGTAATTCGTTTGAAATATTGTTTATTTTGTTAGCTAAAAGTTTTTATTTATTGGAGCTTATTTCTTGAAAAAAAAAGCAAATCAGAAGTTCATATATGGTCAGTTTTTCGAAAATGCCAGCAAAGAAGATTTCCTAGCAAAATATATATTTCTCAAAATGAATCGCTGGGTAATATTTTTCCTAAATAAGTCCTTTATGGAAGGGCACCCCACGATCTATTTTTTAAAGTGTTTATTTGAGGACGAAACAGTTTAAACATTGAAATATGCAATGAATAATCATGTTTCGAAAAAAGTGTTCCTTGTTTTGTAGATAGATGAGCTCTTTGAGGTCATCTGTCTGGCTAGAATTATCAGAAGAACAACTTTTATGAAAAATGAAAATAGTAAAAATGGTATATATGACCATTACTTAGTTGTAGATCAGTTTACGATACATAGCTATACATCTCTGAATATGATTAAACCAAAAAGTATCGACGGAATTTATATTAAAAAAGACAAATATCTAAAAATGTTTTCCTTAAATTCGTGTAGCTAGAAGGTTTTTTTTGAAAGTTTGTAGCTCTATGCAATTTGAAAAGGAACACATTTTTGACGACCACCTCATGGGTCGCTCTTATTTTTGTAGCAAAAGTAGAAACATATCTAAAACTTATTTTACATTTGTCGTTGTTATATACAACCTCTGTGATTTTTTTTAATCTTGTCACATTTTCTGTTTTTATTACTGCGTTACCTCAAAGTTCTTTTCTAAACACCAGTGAATCCATCGAGCTCGAGATTTGACAGTAAAATATCATTTAGGAGATTGAAGTTTTGTTTTGATTTGAAACAGTCCGTGAAAAGTGGTTTTTCTCTCTTTAAAACATGTTTTGCTGGATGAATGCAAAAACAAATGGCTTTATATGAAGTATAATGAGTGCAGTTGGCTGCGAGCACCTTAGTGCCTTCAAGGCAGCCAAAGGAACAGAGTTTTTCAAAATTATTCATAGGTTTTTTATTTCATGCACAACACCCGAAAACAGGAAAAGAAAGGTGGTTTATTTCTCATTGTTCTTATTTATTCAAGCAATATGACCGATGAATCTTTAGATTATTTCCTCATATAAAAGGTGTTTCTTAAAATTTTAATTTTTTGCATATAGTTTATCTTAAATATCGTTAAAATTAAACAAAGGCCAGATGACACATGTCATTCAGCCTTCAGGCCTCAGGGTGCAACTTTCATTTCGTGCTCTTAAATAAAAACTCCACTCACCAGTCTACAGCACATGTCATTTCATTGAAACAATTGATACGTCTAAACTTCACAAAAAGGGAATCACGAAAGGTCACTGAAGTTACGAAAAGTCATGAAAAATTGACATCATGAACAATTTCGAAAACGAAATTGTATTTTTAAGTGGTCATGGCTTCGGCGCTCACTTCTTTAAATTGATATGGCTATATGTTTTCTTTCACTGTTTCAAATGATATTTTTTACCCCCAGACTCAAAGGTTTGGGCCAGTCCGCATGTCATCGCTTTCTTTTACAGCACTTTTGCACGAAAGGTCAGTTTATTCGAGTTATGCTGGTTTTTTTTTATGGCACTAGAAGTGCTGCACGACAATCAAAGTCCAGTATGGCTATAGCCTTTTGGACTGAACGAATGAAGAAGAATATACACCGTAACACGTGACTTGGTTATTGGCTCAAATGAAAGTTCTTGGTATGTTAATGTACCTTTTGATAGTTATGATAAACTTTCAAGAATATTGCAAAACAAGATTGTCACAAATTCTAAGCATGAGCTTTTACGTGCTAGGTCTTTCAAATCATGGTTCTAAGTGACATGGTTGCAGGATATAGAAAAATAATTTATGTGTAGATGTGTCGAGTGATGCTTTCGACCGCATTTTTGTCACCTTGCAGTAGCGAATCTGTAAAAAAAAATGTAAACGTGAGCTAGCATGAGCTACAACTTTTCGATTGAACGCCGTAGATACGGTGATTGTCGACTCGTATGAAAACGGATTCGCAAGCAAACAGACCCGTAGACAATATGACCAACTCGTAGGCAACATAAAGTAAATTCGGAATGCACGGCGAGCCGAGGGTACTTGATGAGATAGGATTACAAACGTTGACAATATGTAGATTTGTCTTTTGATGGTTTTGGGCGAAAATCGAAACCTGAAGTCGCGATTCAAGCTAAAAGTATGGATTAACAATCTGTCCATATCGTGTTCAGGCTATAACCAAAGCTCAAAATGTTAAGTTGTGCCTTTTAGACCCAAAAGGCTTTGCATGTGTGTATATCATCCAACAGACCATATCCTTCAGGATATTAGAAGGTTCGGACCTGCTTGTTCTTCACACTCATCTTCCTGCTCATTGAAATCTGTTGAGACGTCACAGCATAATCGATGTGACATTGTAAAATTGAAAATAACTTATCTTAAAACTTATAATTCAACTTTTGATATTCACATGTGTTTTTAGGCCCGCTCGTGTGTGTGTCACGCCTGTCGACAGCACTGCCCGCGCCTTCATGCCTGTCTTTCCTGTGTATTCTTCGGTTGTCACGGCAAGAAACACATTCAGGAGCATGCCAAATCCAAAGGCCATAATCTGGGTAGGTGATAAAAAAAGGAAAGTCATTAACCGAAATGTACCGTTCGTCATTTTGACATTTTCAACTTGTTTTAAAAGTAAGCAGCAAGTATAATAATGTCGAACTGAAAATGCCCAATCTAAACCTTATTTTCAATTGCATTGTTATGATACTTTAAAACTCAAATAATGTTGTAATTCCAATACATGTTTTTACCCGAGCAATGAAAATACGCCTTACTTTTCATTGATTTTTTGTTAATTATTTACATAGCGGTTGAGTTGACGTACGGCGCCGTGCTGTGTTTCACATGCGGTGACTACGTCTATGACGCCGATTGCGAACAGATTGCGCGCTTGCAGTCACGCAAGGCATCGTTATCACTTGGTGAGTGAATTTGGTGTGAAATATGATGGTTTGAGTTGAATGGGGTGTTTGGGGTATTGAGTTGATATGGTATAAGGAAGATAAAAACAAGGGTACCCAAAATATGTGTTAATCAGTGGTGTATATACACAAGTGTAAATGCTCGAAACCGGATAAAGATGAATGATATTGGCTGATAGCAATTATTGGTATAAGATTGGTAGTAGGCTTTTGGACAACTAACATGTTATCGAATGAACCTGTCAAAACTTAATATTTAAGAATGTATTTTAACCATGTCTTACAGTCTATTCGAATCTTCAAATGCTTTTACCTGTTTTCTATGTTGCCCATAATATTATATTTTCTCTTTTGTTAGGCATTCACAACCTGGTGAGTCCATGGGAACCTTCAGAGGCTGAGCTCGAGCTTTTGCTGCAGCATCCGAAACGACGCAAGGTCAATGGACAGTCCCACATAGGTTGGTAAACTGTGCTTTCTGTTTGATTAGCAAATGATTGTAATGGGTTTGGGATGTATGGATTGAATACTTTGAAGCAAACATCTTTTTGGGTCGATGTCTTCTGTGGTCGCAACTGACAAATGGTCATCATGAACAAAATAAAGGCATAATTTGTAACGTTTGTTAGATTTTTACTGCTGCCGGATGTTAAATACTAAGATTTTGACTCGCTGCTCTTTCATATTCAATAAATGTACAAAAAAAAACAAGCAAAAGTTCGTAATAAAAGAACTTTTTTTATAAATGTTTGTTTCAAAATTTCCCCATAACTGCGTTAAAAATTCGATTACAGAACGTGTTTTCGTCAACTGGATATATACGTATATTTCCTTGGTTTACTTTGTTGCCAGGGTTACGTGGTCTCATCAATCTTGGCAACACGTGCTTCATGAATTGCATCGTGCAGGCCCTGACGCATACGCCGTTGCTAAGGGACTATTTTCTAGCGGATAAGCACGTGTGCAAGATGGCCAGTGACTCACAACAGTGTCTCGTGTGCGAGATGGCACGCCTGTTTCAAGAGGTATTGTACTTACAGTTTTTGTAATATTTGGTATTGCTGGATTCATAAAGATTATGAAGTCAATACTTGTTTGGTCCCAACGTGTTTGGTCCTTAATGTGCACACAATATCTGATTTAAATAGAAGCACAAATATACAATGATTTATTGTCAAGATAATATTTGATTGGTTTCGACAAGCAGGATTCCTCATAGTCATCATCTGTTCGTCTTCCGGTTGTAATGGATTTTCGCGAAGTGTATTCGAGTCACCCTAGCTTCTTTTAATGATCTTGGAATTGGTTTGTTCTACCACGTTGTTCTATGGTTAGCTAGTATTTTCCCTCCATTTGATGTTACATCGAAAGGCACGTTTATAACAATATGTCGATGGCATTATCAGGCCTCCTCGGCGTTTTACATTTGCTATAAGTATTTGAAGTTTATCATGTTCAAACAGACCATTCAATCGATCATTATTGCTATATTTCGTATCATCCTTTTGGTCAATGACGTAAGTGACTAAGTAAAGTGAGTTCAAGTAAAACAAAACGTAACATTTTTGGTGTGTGGAGCGTGTGAGACAAATGGGTCTGTGTGATTGAAAATGTGAAGCCAAACATGGGTATATCACTAACTAAATTAATCAATTATTTAACACTGGTCGACGCTGTTTGCCAGAAAATGCTAAAAGGGTTACAAGGGTAGGGCGACGAGTGGACCAATTTATAATGCATTTGGTTATGCAAATACAATGTCTGGTCTTTGTCTAAACCAAAAGTAGTGTAATAGAACCGTTATCAGGGTTCGACATAAGCACTCGCCAACTCGCCATGGCGAGTGAAAATTTAATTTGGCGAGTACGACCTGAAAGTCACTCGTCAAAGTGGCGAGCATGAAATTTGGAAGTTGACAATTTGGCGAGTATGAAATAAAGTTACTCGCAAAATTTGAATATGCACTTATATATCGATATATCACACACACTTGTTCGAAATATCGTTTATTTCTATAAATATCTAAAAAAAACACTCGCGCCTTCGGCGCTGGCAATCAATAAATTGATACAACAGCGTCATAATATATTAATATGTATACTTACCATCTTAAAACTTTAAGAAACGGTTTTAGAACACTATAAATATAACACAATTAAACCAACATCGAGTGGTTCCAGGAATAAAAGAAACGTAATTTAACATAATTACTGCTTATGGCCGAACACAATCCCTTATTATCTCGACATTGCTATTGAAAACACAGGGTAATATGATTTACCAGTAAGCCTGTCTAACCGTTTGAAAATCGTCAGATAAATTTGCAAAATTAATCACTCGACAAATTCATATCATCTCCATTCCCTTGCCTTATTCTGTCTCCTGTTGTCAAAAGGTTGTTTAATTAAGGCCCACGCTTAAATTTTACTTTGATTTTTTTTCGACGCTCGCGCCTACGGCGCTCGCAATTAATTCTATAATTTATAGGTCGTTAGACTTTCGTTGACGTTATAATAAAAATATTCATTGTTCAACCATCTTTAGTTCAAAAATTAAAAATAGAGTCTAATGTCAAGACTCAATCGCGATGATGTGTCACACTAATTTTAAGTTAAAGTTATTTTTTAAAAGTAAATTAAACTTTAGAGTTCTATTTAAAAAGTAAATCATAGGGGTTCTCTTAGTAAACCTAAATTCTAGTTAAGGTTCTTATCTGAATTGGTAGCTGCCTTTTAGTTTCTATGAAAAGTTGCAAAGGACCGCTAACGAGTAATTTGATTTACATCTGCATTATTATATTTACTTATGCACATTTCTATTTGGCGAGTACAAAATCACGTCACTCGCCAAACTGGCGAGTACAAAATCTGTTTGTTATGTCGAACCCTGCATTATGGCTGATGGGATTACCGCTTAATTTTTTCAATACAAACAGTTTTAAACTGTATATTTTTGTACATATTTCAGTAATTTTAGTACATTATTCAATTAAATTCACTAAGATTGCACCCTCTAGCTTGCTTGCATCGGTCGGTGACTCATCGAGAGTACTCATTCTTGGTTAAACACACATTAAAAAGTGTGCTTTAAGGTGCAAATGGCAATTATGAGTCACTGATTATCATTAAGTGCATCGATTCTGTTTCTTGTTTTGTTTTTAATATCTAAGCAGAGTCTGCAGAGAGTGTATACTATAATAAAAACAAAAGAAAAACGCAAAAAGTCAAAAATATGGCGCCGTTCAAAAAAGCAAATACATACATGTATAAAACAAAGCCAGCACCGGCTATGACTCAACTATGCTTCAAAGGGGTAAAATGAAAATAGGAAATATAAAAGTTAAGCGTAAAATAGACCAATATTTAAAGGCAATAGCGCTGATCTTACATATGAGTTACATTATGAGTGCATCATTGTTAACTTCTTCATATAAATTTAGAGAAAAAAAACACATTTGTTTTCTTTTTGTTTTGCTAACATGGTTGTATTAGTTATATCATGCACACTTTTACTGATCTGATTCATATGAGCCTGTTACCTGAATATTTTTGATTAGCTAGATACATTGTATTATCTAATTAACGACGCATTTTATGATAAAGGAGGCATTTATTTCATTATTGAAGGACCATTTGTCCGCAAGTCAGCTTATAACCAGGCCTCTTTGTATCGGATTGTTGCAAAGTGAAAGCAATGCTTTAGATTTCAATGGTTTTTTTATGCATCGTCATAGTACGGTATTTGCATCTTTTCACATTTTATGTCTGATGTTTCTTATTGACATTTTTGTCCTCTTCATATCAATGAGAAGTTGTCATTTCATGTCATAAAAAGGCATTTGAAGGGCTGTGTCGTCTTTTTGAAGATCGCAGTCCTTTTGGAAGATTCAACAATTTATGCTCTTATTGTTCCGTAAAAGGAGGAATACAATTTATAAAATGTATGATTTTATTAGTAAAATTGTCAAATTTGCTTAATTTATAAAGGACAAAAATTCGGCAATAAAATACAAGCTTTTAGCTATCTCGCACACTTAAAATAAATGTGATCTCAAATGTTCTTTTTGCAGCAGGTTTGTGTAAATTATTGATAAACATCTCCCCGTTGATTATAATTATAAATCAGTTCTATCGTGACATTTGGTAAATTAGACAAAAACGTAAAGGAGTGTACTGAATAAATCATTTCCTTGAAGCACAAAAATAGTGATATATAAATATACAACTTATTATCACCTTGAAATTACCATGGGTATTGTTGTGCTGTGTATCAGGGTATTGTTTTATCACCAAGGTGTCATTGATCCTAAGGCCTAATTTATGATCGAGACACACGATTAGAAATTATACATTTCATCGAAAAATAAACTGCTTTATTGATAATGCTACCTCGCCAAAATCGTGAATCGTGTACCTGAAACACCACATATTACCATGCAAAATGTTTCGTTTTTGTACGTTTATTAGTCCTCCGCCGCCGCGTTAGCGCGAAGCGGAGGATAATAGTATTCAGTACTGTCCGTCCGTCACTACAACAAATAATTGAGCTATCAAAAAAAATTCGAGTTTTTTATACGTTCAATGGAACTATAAGACCAATGAACCATGTCCGTCTGTCCGTCTGTCTGTCTGTCGACACCTAGGTGCACTACTTTGTACGGACCAGTGCTCGCTTATCCCTTGATGGATTTTGTTTTCCTTTGGCACATGGAACAAACATATATTGGAGCTGTGCTTAGGCGTATTATTTTTGAAAAATCTCAAAAATGTAATTTTGCGTTTTTTGAAAAATGGTGATTTTGGGGACTTAGCGTGATTATTGATGGTAGTTTGTACGGACGAGTGCTCGCTTATCCCTCGATGGATTTTATTTTCCTTTGGCACATGAAACAAACACATATTGGAGCTGTGCTTAGGCGTATTATTTTTGAAAAATCTCAAAAATTTTAATTTTGGCGATTTTTTGAAAAATGGTAATTTTGGGGACTTAGCGTGATTATTGATGGTAGTTTGTACGGACGAGTGCTCGCTTATCCCTCGATGGATTTTATTTTACTTTGGCACATAAAACAAACACATATTGGAGCTGTGCTAAGGCGTATTATTTTTGAAAAATCTCAAAAATTGTAATTTTGGCGATTTTTTGAAAAAAATGGTGATTTTGGGACATGGTGACTTGGCACATTAAGAAAAATTACTCGTATATCGTGATGTTTCGAGGACTAGGAATATGTAAGGAAAACGTTGTGAGAAAGACGTTGTGAGAAAGACGTAAGAAAGACGTTGGATGGATTTTTGTTGATGTTCTTAATTGATTTCCTCAGTTTTTTTCGGTTTTCAACTGTTGTTGAAGTAGCGGAGGACTTAATCAGCTTCACTGATCTACTTGTTTTCATTTTTTTCCGTTTTCCCTCAATAGTTTTACTGCGGTGTTCGCACGCCCCATACGCCCTACCGCCTCCTGCACCTGGTATAGACCGCATAGTACTGTAAGCCAGCACGAAAAAATACATTTCGTTTCAAAATAATGAATGAAATCCGATGTTTCTTTTTGCCAGTTTTACTGCGGAGTGCGCACGCCCCACACGCCCTACCGCCTCCTGCATCTGGTGTGGACGCACGCGCGCCATCTGGCGGGATACGAACAGCAGGATGCACACGAGTTTCTGATCGCGGCCCTGGATGTGCTGCATCAACACTGCAAAGGTAAACACAAATACCCACCTCCTTACCGCCTAAAGGTATTCTTACAACCGCCCCTATCTGCTTCTGTGTGTTATCTACGTGCAAATTTTGAAGAATTCGTACGGGACGGTCACGTTACACGTTCGTTGCCATTATGTCACACGTACGGGTTTCTGCCCGTAGACAGCACATTGAAAGCACGCAGGAGAAAAATGTGTATACAAGTTTTTTTTGGAAAGCCCAGCCCACTGGGCTTTCCTTTGTAATAACGTTTTGCCAGTTGGCTCTTTCTTGTGGAGATGACCCATATTCCTTCTAAAACATGTTTGTATCCCTTTTTTACAAATGCTATTTTGGGTTTTTCCGATCAAAGTATTTATAAATAGCCAATGAAATTTCATGATTTGGTCATGTGGCTGACCTGTGCCACATGTTTGTCATACTTTTATTCATAAAATCACAAGGGAAAATCTCAAAACCGGTATCTTGTTCAAATTCGTTGAGATTTTGAAGAAAAAGAT
>LQRL01128859.1:4118-11618 GCA_001703475.1 Hydroides elegans | reverse complement strand
CAGGTTTGAGTTAGGCAAGGATGAAAGTTTGATGTTGTGTGTTCCGTGAAAAGTTATGAATAACATTTTGTTGAACTTTAGGCTAGGGGAGGGTTTAGATGAAACGAGCGTCAGATCGGAATGTTTTATTGCTTCTCAACTCAAGTTTTAAAAATATATACGTTAATATAAAACAAAACTCCGTAACCTAATAGCTATGTATAGTCGAAAATATAAAATAAGATATCATATTCTATACCTCTATAATCAATATAATTTATGGCTATACGGAGGATATTAATTCAATACATTTTACGCACAATCTATAAATTAATTCCTTAAAATTAATCCTGCCATAAAATAACTGCCATAAATTGTTTGGCGCGACCAACTTTTCCGCCGCGCGACTAACTTTTTAGTCGCGCGACCATCGATTAGGAGCTAGTGTCAAACGCTGGCATTGTCATCTGAGTTTCAAAATATCGCTTACTTTTGCCATGAACAGTGAAAAGAAAAATCAAGTTATTTAGCTAAATAATGTAAAAAGTGCCCAAAAAATCTGGTGGCCTGTCGGGCCACCACTTTCTGAAATCTGGTGGTCCGACGGAAAATCCGGTGGCCTCGGGCCACAGGACCACCGTTAATTTCCATCCCTGATATATAACTAAATAGAGTAATTTAATTATCCTCTGTGACAACATTTTACTCATAATGCAATGTTTCGGGTACCCGCACCACACTTTGGGTTCGGGTACCGCGATGATTGGGGAGTCGATACCACGACTCAAGACTTGGTGTACGGGCTAGACAATTTGAACTAAAATCGCGATTTTCATCATCATTATCTCACATGGGCTTTAACTTTTGAATGAATCGACGTGTAGATTTAGTTTAAAGCTCAACTCAGACGTGTATTTGGATAGTTTTAAATGAATTTGGTAAAACAAAAGTTGCGACAATTTGGTGACAGAGTCCTGATGAATTTGGTCGCGATTGGGGGCTAATTGGTTTACAAAACATTCGTTGTTATTATTATCGTTCTCAAAAGATGAACAACTACATAAAATTACCATAAGTCATAAATAAAAAGTAATATCATGTTTAATTTTGTTGTAGGATCACTCGGCAGCCCTTGACATCCTGAACACACTCAAAAAGCAAAAAATGACACTGGAAATTTTACAGGTAACATTCATTTCTATTATATTTCACGACATAGATTACTTAAAATTTTCGTTCGGTCAATATTATTTATATCAAAATCCAATTTATATGATTTGTACAGAAATTAGCAGTCAGTGTATTTGCAAAATAACATTAGATCTCCGATCAAGTGTATAATTTTATCCTTCATTCGAATTAGGTTTCTCATCGGGTTTCTTAAAATCATATAAATATTTTCACACAGAAATCACGAATTGGAATGACTGTGAACAACTTTCGAAAGAAGGCAAAAGACGATAATGTGGTGTCTCTGTCAAAGTCATTGATAAAGGGCTGGAAAAAACTTTTACCAAGTAAGTTCTTGCATTATAAAAGTTTCGGCAATTTATGTTATATTTGAGTGTCGGATTCATATAAAGCTTTGTTTTATTGGTCTCCCACAATCACGTAGGCGCGAAGCGGATGACGAATGTCGAAACCTTGAAAAAGATTTCGTATTTGATGGGGATCTCAATGGAAGGTATTCCTTTTGCATATAACCAGACCACATGTCAAAGCATAAAGCTTTATTGTCATGTTCCTTTCAGGTCAGCCAAACGGGAACAGCAGTCCAGGTTCTCTGCACCGAAGCCAAAGCACTGCCTCTACCGTCTCATCCAAAGCCGACGTGCGTAATTATATTGGTTTCAGCTTGTCCGTCTGTCTTTACGTCTGTCCCACTTTTTGGTATGTATCTTGTATGAGCGCGAATCTTAATTAAACTGATAAGGGGTGGGAACCATTACTTGTGCGAATAATGAGAGACTGTAGTGATATTAAGATTTATATCGCTTAACGAATAACTGAACGGTTATTGGCAGATTGTCCAAAAGACGTTTTCTGTCACTCTCTCGAAAGTCTGTGTTATCTAGTTAAACTCAAAGTCTCGATTGATTAATGACATAGAACTTATAATTCATAGGTACATGTATATCTTTGAATAATTTAATTACTTGTGACTAATGTGAGTCACAGTTTTGGTTTGATCGACCGCGAATTTTACTTCGGTCAATGAAATTGCTCAAACTGAATATTTTCCGGGGCTCTTGATTCTCTGAAAATATAATGTTACTTTGAAAACGTCAAATTATTTTAGAGTGCTGATGTTTACCTTTGAAATATGCAATGTTTTCTATACTAAATAAATGACAAAACTATTTACTTTCGTTTGATTTTTTTTGTTGTTCAATAAAACCTGTATGTGTGTCGCCGTAATCACAATTCACCAGTGCGAATGCCCCTTTTCTTTCAATAGAAATATCATGATTTATTAACGGTTAAACAAATGGCTGCTTGATCATCACTCGTGGATAAATTCCTCGTATTAAGTAAAGAACATTTTCCCCTTTAGGATGATTCACGCGATACGATGGACACCGAACGGGCCGATGACTCCTCATCACAAGATGCGACGGGCGCCAGTGGCGACGCCGGGGAAGATCGATCTTCGTCGCCTAAGGCATCGGAAGAACAGAAGCCCAAAGAGGAATACTATTGCGCCGCGTCCGAGACAGATGATCCAGTGCGCCTCAAGTGTCGCGATCTACTTGCCACTGCACTCAAGACGCCGCGTGAGTAGAACAAAATATTTGCCGTGTTTTGAAAAAAAATGTTTCTTTTTATGAACGAATTAATTAAATATCTAGATATTTCAACTATTTTTATATTCAAACCAGCTCACCACTTCATTTAAAATTAAGATTAGACGTTGGTATGCCGAACCATGTTAGCTATCAAAATTTCAGTAAAAGGGAGCTAGATAATTTGTTGTGCATTACATGTGTGCATTATTATCATTTGCATAATACATGATCACTTTTTACTTTAAGAATATTATAAAGGCATATTGGAGCTTATTATAAATAATATCTATTCTATTTCAGCTCTCATAGACGGTGCGCATGACCCCGCCTCAGTTGCTGCTGAAATTGAAGATTATATCCTTGATCATTATAGTACATGGAGTCTATATATTATGCTGCAATCGTTTTGTTACGAATACGTATTTCTACCAAATAACTTAATTCAATCCCCTCGAATCATATATTTTTCACATTCAAAATTAATGTCCCCCATTTACAGCATTTGTTTCATGGCCATATATAATGATACCATTCCTTGACTGTCAAACGTATTTATGACGAGTTTCGGAACACGGAGGTGAAATACAAGAACAGAGTTCGAAGCCGAATAGCCAACCTTAAGGATTCTCGAAATCCAGAATTGCGACAAAATGTGCTGATTGGTCTCATAGCTCCCCAGAGAGTGGCCAGTATGACCTCGGAAGTAAGTCTGTAGTCTTGTCTCTTCCATTTAAAAAGATAAGGATTTTAATATGCAAATTCATTAGGATATCATTGTGTCATGATCTAAAACCACTGAAAGGTTATTGTAAGACTAGTTAATGCATTAACGTGTGCTTAAATGTATATGTTAACATCGATATGTTGATCCTTTTTCAGACATTTTTATCGATTTTCAAAGGCATTTTTGCGCATTTCCAATGGAGATGGCTCATGCGTGTAAGTAATGTTATGCTCGATCCATAGCCTAACCTATTCAAATGCCCGTCCGTGTTAATACTGTTATGTTTCCTTTAATCTTTTACTCATTCGAATGACATTTGTATTCGTATCTCAGGAGATGGCGAGCAACGAGATGAAGGAGCTGCGACAGAAACTGACCAAGGAGGCCATCAACGACCACCAGATGAGCACCAACTCGGGCACTGTGACCGACATGTTCAAGTGCGGCAAGTGCGGAAAGTACAACTGCACCTACACGCAGGTATGTGTTCGTGTTAATGGGATACACCCTAAAATGATGCTTCAATATATGTGGTTTGAAAACAAGATACAGTCGTTTATTAAGAAAATGCTTAAATGTAAAATTTTGGTAATGGATAAACTGTAATAAGTTAACATTATTTGGAACTTAGTGATTTTTCTCATTCGTCGGCTTATATGAATTTTAGAACTTTTCTATAGCCCCAAATCAGAGGTTGCTCTGATAAGTATAAAATAAAAATGACTAGTACAATTCTTATGATTCAATTATTGCCTTATTCTTTTCACAGCTCCAAACAAGAAGTTCTGACGAGCCGATGACCACGTTTGTGTTGTGTAACGCTTGTGGAAACAGATGGAAGGTATGTATCTTGACAATTTGGTATTATTTTCCCTTAACATTCATGTAAATATCTCAATAAAACAATTGTACACCACAATTTGTTATCTTTCTCCGTTATATCAACACAAATCCTTATTTCTATGGATATTTTTCAGATTAGGGCAAGGTAGATATGTAAGAACGATTGAACAGTATGTTATACATGTAGGCTCTTATAAATGCTGCTTTGCAATAATATATTATAATAATACTTCATGCTTTCAGGAAAATACGGGAAATTATTGCCCCGAGGGAGACCGTCCGGGCGGTCTCCCGAGGGGCAATGATTTTCCCGTATTTTCCTGAAAGCATGAAGTATTATTTTTATTATATGCTTTTTTATGTTTGTATTGTTAGTATGGGCTTATAAATAAGGTGCAGCGTAATATTCAAACCCTTAAAATATGGATTTTTGTTACTATAAACGTCAATTGGCATGCAACCCGGGAGGGTAACGCTAAGAACAAAAATGACACAATAAATGCAACAGCATATGCAAATTAGCATTGTGACCTAATTATTGCGTCACCGTGAAAATACGGATTTTGGAAAGCCCAGTGGCTCGCCTTATGTTTTCTTTATAAAAACAACGTCAAGCATGTAATAACAATTTTTATTTCAGTTTTGTTGAGAGCACGTGCATCCGAATCACACAGAGCATTTCTTGGTTACTATGGTATCACGGTTTGTTCAACTGTTCAGCTTCATCCGTTGGTGACATTCGGTGACAACAATTTCCTTACAACTATTTGGGATACCGGTTCAAACGGTTTTCATAAAAAAGAGATTAACCCCAAAAAACTGCAAACCTTTACAGTGTATTGGTTAAAATGGTTGTTTGCATTATCGATGATGAGAAATGATTTATTCTTTTCTTTCCCGTTGTGTATTATGTACGAAAAATAAGTAGCTATATTGTACTTGCCTAGCACCATATTGTGCTTCAAATAAACATGGGTTGTTCCTTTTCTTACATATATTAATTGTTTAGGTGAACTATTTAAACGTTTGTCATTGGCTGTTTCAAACAAAGCTTATCTACCATGTTGGAACTATTGTTTATTAATTCAAATAAAAACGTTTGTTTTGTTGAGGATAAAACGGGTGAAATGCAATAAAGTCGACTCAAAAGACATTTTTGACCTTGTAAAACCCCATAAACTCTTAAAACTGAAACAACGAAACGTACAATCAAATTTCAAAGGAAATCTCACATATCTCACATAAGTAATATAAGGCTATATAAATATTTGGGTTATGTGGCCATAAATACGTGTGGTTGTTGTTTATTTAAATATTGATGTCCTTATCAATCAGTTTTATCTAGAAAATGCACATTCCACGTTGCAATTTATATAATGTTATCAAATGAAGTCTAATTAATATAACACATTGAATGTGAACAAAAATGGTGCATTTGTCTAACGATTGTTTTCGGCTAAAATGTATTTGTTGTAGCCTATTTATTGTATTTGGAACGATCATGAGTTGGCAGCTATAACATTTTTGAGACAAAAAACTCGTTCTTATGAAAGGAGACCCACGGCATATCATATGTCGTATTTTGTTAAGTTTTGTTATAAAGTTAAAACATTTAAAAATATTTTTTTGCGAATGTAGTTTATTCAAAGAGGAGCATATATTTGTTACTTTATGGTAAAAATGTCACCCAGGTGAATTTAATTTAATTGTTCAATATTTAATATTTATCCAATGTGAATAGATGGAATTTAGAGCCACTTAAGTGGAAGTTCATATATTATTGTTATACATGTAGTAAAAGACATACCCTAGTGATCACTACTTCAGTTGTGTTTTATACTCATTATGGTTTTCTTAATATTTGGATCCAGAAAAAAATTAAAAAGTACATATGGTTAAATAAATTTGTTTGTTATTTGCACAACTTAGCAGATAAGGGTTTGGTTCTGATCATATACTCAGCATGCATAAAGATCTACGTTAAACGTGTACCTATTTGATATGAGTAGGGTTATGGCCGGTGTTACGTGCGAGAAAACCTGCCCAACTTTTAAACCCCCTAACGCTATGTGCTCTTTATAAACATGATGAAAAGCTCACATTCTTGAGGGGGGTTTTAGTTTTATCAATAATCACGAGACGGTGTAGGTTTTCCTGCACAACGAGAAAACATTAAGTTCACCCTGTGCGAGAAAACCCCCATCGTTTTATCTGTTTAAACAAGTATTTAGCGGCGATATCTTATCACGTTTGAAGATAGCATGGTGTGTTTTATTTTAAATAAAATGAACATTAAAAATGAAAATGATTTAATAATTTCATAGGAGAAATAAACTATAAAAAATATTCTGTCAAAAATTAAACTATAATCATGATATTGTTCCCGTGGTCTTACTCGAGTGATATGACTATAAACATATGTATACAGGGGTTTTCCTAGAAATCCTCGAAGGGCGCCATGTGGCGCCCTGGCCCAAATTTTTCGACAAAACTACATGTATAATAGTCGCTTGTGACCTAGGAATCGCTTAGACACAGCTCTAAACATCGTTATTCTAAAGTAAAAATAAAATCAGTCTGAAAAACAGAACCTCTTCTTAATGAATATTTGGTCAATTATGGGTAATATTCTAAAGATTAAAAATGTTTTGGTCCAATTTTTATGGCGCCATTGGGCGCCCTGACCTTTGATTTAGGGCGCCATTTTCGAATCTAGGGCGCCCATGGCGCCTGGCGCCCTCCTAGGAAAACCCCTGTGTATATGGAACTATATGGGTAAAAATAAAACACATTTTAAACAAATTGCATTTTTTGTGTTTCTTTGTCTTCCTTGTACCACACATATCAATCCTATTTCTAATAAAAAAAATACACCATTTATTTAAAGCATTTCTTCAATAATCAATTGGTTTGAACATAAGGTTATTACAGTAAACGGATCAATGGATTGCAAGAATTATCATAGTTGTTGGTAATCCCAAACGCCACTCCCTCACCCCTCGTTAAAAGGGTTTAGATGTCAATATTGATTAAACACAATTTTATATTAAATATCATTAAAATAAAATTTTGCGACTTTGAAATTTTGAGGTTTGAATATTTTATTTCTAATATTCAACACACCAAGTCGCCAAAAATATAGCTCAAATATTTGCACAACAGATTGAT
>LQRL01128846.1:9014-19334 GCA_001703475.1 Hydroides elegans | reverse complement strand
CAAAAAAAACCCCCCCCCCCCCCAAAAAAAAAAAAACGTAGATATTTGACGAAATGATATATACCAGAAGATTATGTATGCTTGAGAATATTAATTGCTAGTTTCTTTAGGACCATATATCTTGTCTATTAGAGGTTAATTTGCAATATCAAAGCATTTTCATGTAGTATTCGAGAATGTGTAAGTCTAGCCGATATCTCAGGTGTTGAAATAGTTAAAGCAGATTAGTTTACTCTTTATGTATCATAGCCTATATCTGTTCAAAATTGTCCACTGCGTGTTTGTTGGAGAGGTTGAGAAAAAAATCAGTCATTGAGTATCCTTCGAATATAGAATATATCGGATTAGCACTTGCAAATATCATTTTGGGTCATTTGTTATAATTTTGGTCTAAATCATTTCCAATTCATAAATTCGGCAATATTAAATAAAACTATAGATTTAAAGATACTGGATTGGCAATTTCTAACAAACTATTCAATTGGTCTACATCTGTTATGATGAATAACACGGAAAACTACTTTCTAGGTTTATAACGAAATTAAGATCGCAGATAGTTTATGTTGAGTTTTAAGAAGTCTCGATTTTTTAGAACCAACCTTTGGGACATAGGTGATTAATTTGTATTTTTAAAACATGATTACATAGTATGAACAAGAATTGCAATTCTCGCTGAATACTTATCCATTTTCATTATAGGCAATGAAGATAATTATTTGAAAATTAGATAAAATTGCTTGCAATCGACATTGAACGGTTATGTTATATATAATTGATGTATCGTTATTATTAACATTTAAACAATTCAATTACAGTGCAAGGTTTTGGCGAATCCGACTACACCATCCTTCACATCATGCGTCAAAACCCTTGAGTTTATGATGGTCAAACACCAATATGCGATTTATATGTGTTCATACGATTCATGTGTTCTAATGACAAAGCAACAAGCTACCCAAATTATATGATGACGATATGTTAAACAAATGTTGAGTCTCGCCACGACCTTTAGCAGTTTGAAGGTTGACTGAAAGGTTGGTTTGATCTGTGTGGCCACAACTTTAGTGTCCTCTGGCGTTATTTCTTCTTTTTCTAAACTTTTGTATAGTGATTTGTCGCTGGTCCTGACTCTAGTTATATACACACACGTGTAAACACTCTTAGACACATTGTTGCAATAGTTGCGGATCATAATTTTTGATTTGTAAATAATTTTTCATTTGTTTTTACCCAAAACCTGGTTTTTAATTAATACACATAAAGACTTATGGAATTGAGATAAGCATGGCATGCAAAACAAAGTGTATGGTCTATGGATGGCAGGTAGAGCAAGGTATATGGTCTAAATCAGACTGGACGGTTTTCTGTGGATTAGTCCACTTTTTCTTAAATTTAGCTTAGTGTTAGGGTTGTATGCAATTATATAATTATAATAATAAATTTAGCGAATATATTTTATTTGTACTTCAATATACCTAATCAATCCTACAATGTGGAAATGACTTTGAATAAAAAATGTTATAGTATATGCAATATTTAAAATACATGGTATTAATCTCAAAGTCACTAAACAAAATACTTTATTTTCTTTTACACTCAAGTAATTTTATATATATATATATATCAATACATCTGATATAAAGTTATGTTATGCCTTCAATTAGTACATTTTTGGAACTACTTTATCCAATAGGGTGTTAGTGACACAGTAGAGTGAGTTTAAACTAGTAAGTCAAAGCTAATGACTTTAATATATTAAAGGCATCTGTCTTTCCAGAGGCCTGACTTAACTTAACAACCCCAATAAAGCGATTTAAACGCAACACTGGGTCATTTAATGCTATCCCACATCGGATGTTTTTGCACATGCCATGCATATAATAAATTGAATTATGCTGACACCAGTGTCACCTCTTTTGTCAGACTCTTGTTTTGTTTTCAACATTTCCATATATCAAATGCTTTTTTTCGATTCGGCTACCAGTTGTTCGAGTTTACAGAAGTGTCAAGATTAGCAAAGTTTTAGAGGAATAAACAATTAAAAACTAAACTGTACTGAGAAAAACTCGTGTTTAGTGATCAGTTAGGTATATCGAGAGGTCCGGTTTAAAAGTTTCTCTTGTGGAAACTGTCTGCTATTTTGCTTAATTAGTTATATCATGAATCAAATCAGGCGTTTCATTAAATCATACATTAAATGATCAAATTATTTGTGTGGTTAAGTGAAAAATCGGGGTTCTACTAGAATATCTAAGGCTTCAGAGATACGTCTGACATAAATGATATATAATCATATATATAACATCTTTTCCTTCGACACTCCCAGTTAACACAGTTTTCATTGAGATGCGGGATTAATTGTTCATGTTTGATTATAAATTCCAAGCTAATCCGAACTGGCGTGTTGTTTTGAAATGTAATATGTCTATAGCTTGTAGGTATGGGAGTATGATTACTATTGGTAGCTCATTACCAGGCCCAATTCTTGATATAATATTTTCAAACAATACTCTGACATACATTAAGACATCTGTCAATTTCTTTGCGGCTATGAAGTGACCTTGGTGACATCCTTTGTTCATCATAATATATTTAAATATAAAAAAAAACACATCAAGCATCCTTACTATTGGATCATATTATATACAGTCCCTTTTTATTTATGATGAATTATTATTGTTGATAATAGACAGCTAAGTCGGCTAAAGTACTGAGCCAACTCCAAAAAATATCACATTGTACAGATACCTCAGCTGTACCACATTCAAATTAATGGACTGACCTCGTACTTTACCTTTTACAAAAAAAATACTTTCAAATAAAAGCGTATTTAAATAATGTGCATTATAGCAACTAAAAGGACGGTTTGGATAGTAAAGCTGAATTAAGCCAGGGTATCTAAAATATGGTTCATCCATTTAGAATTAGATAAAGCTGCTAGGGCATGATACAAAATCGAATGTGTTATCCACTAAACCGAGTTTTCATTAAGACAATTAAAGATTTGTAATTGACATCATGCACTGTGTTTGCTTTAATTGAAAAAGAAGGTTATGGGAATTTGCTAACAACAACGAGCTGTGTATTAGCATAAGGATCAATGCAACTGCTTATGGGCTGACCATATTAATATCGAATAAATATATATTGCGTCGCTTATCCAATATAAGGATTCATTTAAAAGTGATACTGCAGCAAGAAGAACACATTATATATTCGTTTAAATGCAAGAGCAATTTTGAGAAAGTTTATAAGTTTAAGTAGAAAATGTGATTCAATCACAATTGTCATCCATGTTAATAATGAAAATGATGAACGGATATTGAATTCAATTAACACGAGTAAATGGTGGCTATAAGATAAAATAATATAAAGAGACGATTTTATCAAAAGAAAAATGGAGGAAACCGTGGCAGATCGGATAAAGACCAAACTCAAAACGAAAACGGGCAACAGTCGGAGCTTCGCCAGCTCAAAAATATTCAAAGAACTCAACAATGTAGATTCGGGTTCCGCCGATCGTTTACGCGCTCTCGTCGAAGACGGCGAAAATGTGCTTTTACGCGGCAGCTACGATGAAACTTATTTACACGTTATATGCACGCCGGTCAGTAAAGAACTCAATTACTATCTGGTTCCCCTCGTTTTCATCCTGGTCGAAGCTGGTTTGGATGTTAACGCAAAGGATAAGGAAGGCAATACGCCGCTACATGTGTGCGCTATCAACGAACTGGATGAGCGTATATGCGAGGCTTTTCTTCGATTGGGTGGAGATCCGGATTCGGCGAACAGCTACGAACAAACGCCACTTGAGCTGGCGGATATCAAAACATTGAAAGACTTGATGCAGTATTACAGACCCGGTTTGGGCATTGCGGTGGAGCAGAATAACTACAATGATATTAAGCGGTTAACTGATGCATGGTGTATTCCGGATCACACGCTTTTCGAGGAAGTAGCGGATCATTTTGATGATGACGATTTCGATTCGAGAATCTGCAAACATTTCGAACAAGTTCAGCCGCGGCTCGTTCTCATTGAAAACGCGCTATCGGGCAATCACGAAGATGTTAAGAAAGTCGTAAAGGATTACTTTCATGGTGAAGAGGATGAGGAGATACTTGACGGATATCAGCTGGAGAAGTTTGACCGGAAATGGCCGCTCTTGGCGGAAGTCGTGCAGCTGGAATTGTGGGAATGTGCGAAGGTGCTTATTAAAATCACAGATCTCGATCAAATTATTGACAGTCCGGAGGGTGATCCGATTCCATTAAATCGCTGGATTTTGGAAACACCCTCGCAAAAGAGCGTTCCATTTTTGAAAGCGCTACTGAAAAAGAGCGATATTCAAAACTTCGATGCGTTATCGGTGATTTACAATTCGTGGAAAGAGGGTCAGCCGTTATCAGAAATTCTGGAATGTTTCATTAAGGTGGGTTTCAATTTGGCTACTCGCGATAGCGATGGCTTGACGCTTCGCGATTTAGTCTTGCGCGATATCTATCAAGACAATCTTTACAACGTGAAAGCTACGCTTTATGAAATCGATCAGTTTGTGATAAAACTAGCCACCGATGGAAAAGTGACAAAGCTGAACCAATTGCTCAATGATGGGTATGATTATATTATGGTGGAAGATTTGAAAGGCAGAACCATCAAGGAAAAAGCGGAAATGAAAATGGAAAAGTCGGAAACGAAAAAAGAAAAGTCGGCAACGAAAAAGAAAAAGTCGGCAACCAAAAAGAAAAAGTCGAAAAAGAAAAAGGAAAATGCGGAAACGAATACGGAAAATGAGGAAAAGAATACGGAAAATGCGGAAACGGATGCGGAAAATACGGAAACGAATACGGAAAATGCGGAAACAAATAAGGAAGTCCTCGAGTTTTTGGATAGTGTGCCAAAACTTCAAGTAGGTTAAATTATGCCTTGCAATTCTATATATGATCTATTTTAACTATCGAATTTTATCATGACAGATATCAGAAAAAAGAGAAATGGATTTAATTCCGTTTGATATCTTTTTCGAAATATTAATCATAAGATTATGTCTATCATGATCGCAATTAGTCTATATATGGAGAAAAACGTGTTGACATACTATGAAAGAATCCACAAAATATACATTCTAATTTACTTTACGATCTCGCATGTTTACTTCACCCTTTAAGTCATATTACACAACGTTAACGTTGATTAATTGGAGCGACGTAAAATGGCGCGTTTCACGCTTCACATGAACCAAAATTTCGACGTCCTTTGAACGTCGATTCTTGTTCGAACCAACACTACATATGCATGTTTACCCGTTTATATAGGCAACGATGCGCGAAGTACACAAAACAGTGGAACTGGGAAATCTGCCTGCGGCACGACGTTAAATGAAGCGTATCACGCTTCGCACGCACAAAACGTTCGACGTCTTTCGAAAGTCGATTCTTGTTTGCAACTTTCAAAATAGAACATATATCATATTTTATGAAATCATTTTACCCATATAGGCAACGATGCGCGAAGTACACAAAGCGGTTGAACTGGGAAATCTACAGCGACTAAAGCGTACCATGGATGACAAACTCGTTTCAAGTCGGGATCGAGGTGGACGCTCGCTTATGCACAAGGCTATTCTATATGAACGCGTCTATATCATCAAGTATTTGCTCAAGACGTATCCGGAAATCGTCAACATCAAGGACAATGTGAGTTTTTGAGTTTCATTATAAATAGCGGTGGTGAGAATTTTAAGATTACAGCTTATTTCACGTATATCATCTAAATCGTAATATAGCACATACTGCTATAAAGAGGCCATGATTTTAAAAACGCGAATTCTTAAATCTGAAAAGATTGTTTACATTAGAATGCAATATAAGAAACTGGAAGTAGAGCATCAATTTTGGCCATTCATTCTCCTAATCGACGAACGTCCACAATGGATGACTTTTATCAAATACTATCAACAATTATTTTGAAATCACCCTTATCATGGAATGTTAATTCAGAATGAGCGGACCCCGCTGCATTATGCCATGAGTCTGATTGACGGCGATGAAATTGAAGATCAACTGATCGCCATGGGCGCAGATGAAATGGAACCAGACAAGGTATGGAGTCTATTGTTAGAGTCAAATAGACTATGTAGAGTCTGTCATTGTGTGCAAAATAAATGTAAGATGGAATGCTCATGCCAAAAAAAAATCCTATAATGATAAAGGTATAACTATGTGAAGATAATGCGTCAATGTCACGGGGAATTTTGAATTTGGAAGAATACGTACATCCAATATAGAATCCCACCAAATGACATTATTATTAGCATATGCGTGAACATCATTGCCGCCACGACCTTTAGTGGTTTGGAGCTTGGTTTAAAGGTTGGTTTGCTCCGTGTGGCCACACACTTAACCGAGCTCGCGCAGCAAAAACTGATGTCACGTAATCCCTAAGATGCATATCTGTTATCCTAAGAAGTATAATTGCCATTGTAACACAATCATTTAGCCACATTTTGATAACCATTCATTTTCTCTTTTACTCACAGCACGGCCATTCGGCATTAGACTACAAAACCAGCATTGACGGAACAGACGTAATGAATCAAGAGCGGGAAAAGGAATATGGCGGCAAAGTGGCGATGTTGCATCATTACCTCGTTTTAACACAACATTTAGCCCAATTTTTCCATTTTAATATCTCTTTATATTATAGCACGGGCATTCGGCATTAGACTACAAAACCAGTATCGACGGAACAGATGTCATGAAGCAAGAGCGGGAAAAGGAATATGGCGGCAAAGTGGCGATGTTGCATCATTACCTCGTTTTGACTGAGGCCATCCAAAGTGGCGATCCTCACTTCCTGTCGGAGATGGTGACCAATATGGGCGGGGTCGAACTGGATGAGGTGAGAGAATAATAAATAATACTTATCCTAATTCTTATTGGTTTTATAATGATTAATCATAACAAAAATCAATATCTTTTTCGATAAATGATCACAAATAGTGTAGGCTCTCGTAAAACTGAAAAGCACAATGTTTCCGTTTGTATCCATGTCCCGTTTGACAAAGTCGCACTGAATCACGGATATCTTGGTTTTATCCGACATCAATCGCAAAAGGAAGAAGGGCTAGCAATTATGGTGAATTTTCATTGAAGCGATAATACGTTTTAAACCACCTTAGGTTAAGAAACTTATAACGTACATTAAGTTTTGTGTCTTATTATTTTGCAGTTGAACACGCTTCCGCACGTTTTCGACATGCCCGTATTCCGACCACTTTTGTTCCAATGCATCGAGAGTAAATTAGAAGACATGGCCCTAGTCCTAGTCAACGCTGGGGCAGATTGCAATATCGCTGCAAAGGTAACATTATTTTTCAAATGCATACATATTTCTAAATTTCCGTACATAGGTATTTATTAATAAAAATAATTTGACATTTGATAATACCTTGATCCTTGACATAGGTGAGAAAAAAAGGTGATTGACAAACAACATAGCCTTATAACTTGTATAGGAAGAGCAATAATATCATCCGATAGCCAACTTGTAATACACTCATTTTTTAAAGTTATCTTCATCTTAATTGAATTATTCGCATATAGTTTCAGAAGTAGATACCTTAAATAGATACAGTGAAAGTTGTTTATCTGTTTTCAGATTCCAAAGAAGGATGGGTCGGTTCATCTGCTCACACTCATACAAGCCGCGGAGATGCATGGCCTCAACGATTTGGCGACCTCTATTCGAGAAAAGGTAAATCTAAAATGATATCAACACACTAATCTCACGCGAGACTCAATCTGTGATATCCCGTAAGGTAAAAACGTGGCTACTTTTTAGACCCCTGTGAGTGAGACAAGAAATATCAGATGAGCCTTGTGTTAGCTAACATACGTCTCATGTTAGGCTATGGTGAGATTCGGTGACCTCATATAGAGTCTCACGATAAAAGATCCACACAATGAGTTTCGAGTGAGTCTCATGCATTCTCACGTGATTGCTGGGATATTAAATCGCTTTTTTACATCAAGTAAACCAATTTGAAAATATAGAAAGGACACACAGTTGATCCGTTTATAATCACATGAAAGCCACATGATTGGCATTACACTGTATCATTTTATCTGTTTAGTTAAAAAAAAATGCAAATAAAAATTGAAAAAAAAAAACACGAATAGCATTGACTTCGAAAAGCGTTTATGTTTCTCGAGTCATCGCAGTAACATCGTTCGTATATTTTATTTCGGCGCTAATCACAGAATATAATCGAATGAACTTGATATGAAACACGTTCAATTGTAAAAATAGAAAGCAAACCCAATTAGAAAAGAAAATCATCCATTATGTATATTTTTTTCTCCATTTTTTTTCAGCTTGTTCGCGAAGACGAACGAAGCAGACGCGGCATGGCTTTCCGCAACGCCGTCACCAAAATGCAAATCTCGGACGTTCTCGCTGGATCACGTGATACCTCGAGATTTTCCACATCTCATTCAAATAGTCCTCCACCGGCCAAGAGACCACTCATGGAAGAAACGCCAGAAAAGAGACAAGCGGCATTGGTTAAAGAGCTAAAGGAGAAAATGGCCAAGGCCAAACAAAATCGTGAAAATCAGCAAAATCCAGAAAATCAAGATAGCAGCGCATGTGTTATCTTATGAGACAAAGAACAGGAACTTGGATAAGCGAACAGTGATGTTGAAACTAGATGCTGTCAGAGAGCAGCAGGATCCCCCGTGAACATTTTTGTGACAAACAGCCAAAATATTTCGGAGCGCTGTAATTTGATATATGAACAAAAGCGAGAAAAAACTGTGACACTATCCATGTATAGAGATATTGACCTTAACAAGACACCCTCCTCACACACGAAAAACAATTGGCCGACTTTGTGAGATAAATATCTATGGTCGTGCAAAACTTTTCATTTTAAAAAATTGATGCCTTAAAACAATTGGGTAAAGTGGAGAATTCATAAAAACGGTCTATTAATTCAAGTTTATGGTATATGTGCATATAATATTTCATGGCTGAATAAGTTTGATTCAATATTTACAGTTGCAGGTATATCTTTTTTCATTTCAATATTAGTATTTATATCAAAGGGATTCAATTTCGCAAAGAATTAAATGAAAATCGTGTATTTCTATTTAGCTGAAATACCGGTAATAGAAAGTATAATCTGTGATATATTTTATAAACTCAAATATTTCGTCTTTCTTATTCTATACGATTGAAAATAATTTATATCATAATTGATATAAACGTACTCAATTAACGCGAATATTAATCTAAAGATAATGGTTTAAATATGGATAAAAAATTATTTAGCCTAATGATTTTCTACTTAAAAAATACAAAACTAATTTTCGGAAATGCACCTGAGTTCATTCTCACTGGGTCACTATGTTAAGTAATAACCATTATTTTTCTATAATGCACTTAAAGTTGCTATTAAAAAGTAACGGATATTTGGTTTCAGAGCTCCGGATACATGATTGAAATTGTAGCAACAAGCATCCATCAATGTGTCAATGTTTAGCTTAACTTGTACACAATAATGTATATGATTTACATAATGACCAAATTTTTCTATGAAACACTTAAAAGTGCTATTAACAAATAACGGATATTCCGTTTTAAGGCTCCGGAAACATGTCTAAAATTGTAGCAACAATGTTCAGCCTAAGTGGTCGCTATATGTATATAGTAATTGGAATTATAACAACCCTATTCTATAGCGCCCGTTAAAGTTCATATTAAAGAACGGATATTCCGTTTCAAATGCCTCGGATACAAGCTTAAGAGCATATGGGTTCCCTCCCACAATACTAAAAATCGATGGATGGCTGACGTAAAACAGTCTTTGATCGAAGAAAAACATAATAGGTGTCCTAAAACATAAAAAGATGCCATTTATGTTTTTAACCAACAGGTTTCTATTATACTGGTATATTATGTTTATGCTTTGATGAAAACAATGACGATTATAGGAGTTTATATAGTTGTTGAACTGCCCCTGTTATCCTTTTTTTCACTAAAGAAACTCTGAATTTCAATTTTCGTATGACTCTTTAAAAAAAAACATGTTCTCTGTAGGGATGCATGAGCTTTGAACTCCTTTTCATTTAGAGGTCATACAGTTCCAACGATTCATGTCACGTTTCGCCCCAGAAAATTAATATCGATTTATGAAGCTTCTCATGCATTCTACAAAGATTATGTTTTCTTTTGTAAAACGTTTCGCTCCAGCAAATTAATATCGATTTATAAAGGTTCTCATGTATTCTACAAGGATTTCTTTTATAAAATATTACA